>JZLH01S0406494.1:0-27184 GCA_001188425.1 Eucidaris tribuloides | reverse complement strand
TGTTCACACGAGATTTTTCATTAAATAAATAAAAAAAACTAACAGACATTCAGAATCTATTATTGCAGGGTTATGACTTTGGGGCATAAAGCTTTCAAAAAACAAAAAATCCCCAAAACTAAACTTGAGCTTTAAGTGGTAGTGATGAAATTGTTATCCTATTTGTGTATTGTAGAACCTCATGTACAACTCTTTTATGATTATTTTAGTTTGTTACATCGATATACACATTTTTCTGTACAGCTGCTAGCCAGCAGAATGGTGTTTAACAAGGTCAAGCACATAATTGAGCCAATTATGAGGTTTAGAATGGCCCAACAAGTACTGCCGGTAACCTGATGTCCCCAATTAAGGGCTCCGTCACAATTTTCTCGTAAATTCAGGTAAAGGATTGGTGATATGAGGGCATGATGTTTCCTTTTCTGCTGACACCACCCTTAATAGACAGCTGTTGAGAGATCCTTGAGCTAAAAGACTGCTCAGCAGTTAGTGGGCAATTATACCAATGGGGAGACTATAAATTGATTGCTCCCTGAACGAGCTTGATGCTCGGGTCGTTCAGGGCATCAGTGTAATTATTCTTAACTTGCACTGACGTTAGTGGCTTGTATGGTACATATGCCATGTTTCTGCATATAGGTAATAATATTCATCCATGCTAAATATGCACATTCTGGCTGTTGTACTGCAAGTTTCTGAGATGATGAAAATGATGATGCTTGTCTTTGTTTTTTTTACTTTTTCCTACTGTCTTATAAATGGGAAATATGCAACTATTCTCTCTCCTCCTTGTTTATGAAAGTAAATGTATGTAGTATCACAAAGAACATTACTCTAAACCCTTCCAGTGCCACAGTCAAAATATCACATGCATGGTCAGTGGAGGTTTTTGACAGTAAAACTGAGAGGATTAAATTGTGTATTTAATCATCACTATAGTGGTGTGCAAAATAATCTGCAGCTTTCCACAAAATACCTCAATATATCTTTCCCCTCAAATCCTGCAAAACATGCTAATTTCCTGATGAAATTTGACTTGAAACTTTGAAAGTAAATATTTCGTCATGAATAAATCATGAAATGGTCAGTGTCAAGTGATGAAGTTTAAATTTCATAAGGAAATTCCCATGTTTTTGCAGGATTTTAATGAAAATTTACCAAGTAGAAGCCTAGATAATCTTTTTGTGTTACCTTTGCACCAAACTTTTGCGAGGAATTAACTACGCTAAATGCGGCTTAACTAACATGTATATGTATCCTACCATTTACGAGTCCCATTAATGCCAGATTATTTTGAAGATGACTATTTTGATAATTAGAGACATAATGCTACAAATGCATGTTACTTCCACATTCAAAAATACATCCACATATCGTAAACAATGAAGGAGACATAGGCAAATGTTCACTTTTGTTTTCATTCATACAATTAAATATACCACATAAGTATGTACATGTATACTAAAATTTATTTTTTTTTAATTGTAAAATCTCATTATAGGAAATTCCTCATTACAAAAATGTGGAAATGATTGTGAAATTGGATGTTTTATTCGGCAAATGGATATTATGTTCATAAACTATCACATGTAATGCCTTTCAAGCCCAAGGTGTTACTAACATGTGTTTTCCATGAGAAATTATCCAGTGTTTAATCACTCCAGTGATACATCCACTATTTCCCAAGCCAGTGATTACTGTACCTTCAATCAAATTTCTCTTGATTTCAAAACATTTTATGGCTATAAATCTGAATTTAAGTGTATGATGCTCACTTGCCCGGAATAAGCCATGAAACACATTGTGATATAATTCTAGACTTGAACATTATGTGTTATTATTATGAATTTAGTATTATTATATACTATTATGTTGCATCAAAGACTCTGTTTCATATTGTGGAAGCCCCACAAACTGGAATGGTCGCTCATTGATTTTCATGGTCTAAAAGTACTTAATAATCGCTTTGAACAGCAATTTTGGGGTGCTTTACTGTTAGTTCTTAACTCTTAATGTGCTAAAATCGTAGATCTGCACCAAATAATACACATAAAGTCCATAGAGATTTAAATCCCCTGACATGTTAAGAGTTAATCAGAGACACTAGTAGCATAGATGATCATGTAGCTCATATATTTTGTAGAAGGGAAACATTGTTAAGCGATGCCTTTAATCAAGTAATAGCACTCATGATACAGTACATGTGTATTATACTGCATCCTCCTTAAATCTGATCAGCACGTCACATGGCAAAGTGGTGCTGCAAAGTGCATCGTTGATGCCAGTGACATCATGTAGTCACGGTTGCCAGTGGTTACCGTTGGTTACCGCAGATTTGCATTCATGGTACATTTGTGTCGTTTGGAGGGTGTGTGTCTGGAGTTGGAACGAATGACTGCCATTCCTGTCTCGCTATGCATGCTGGGAAGGTGTCCTCCTCCCGATAATTTGTTTTAACCGCATCTTCCAACATCCAACTGGGTGTGGATCATGATCATATTAAAAAGGGGTTATACATAATGCTTTTTGCCAGAGATATTCATGTACACTTCATCATCAGTCCATGCTATAACTCTGCAGTTTTTTGTTTTGGTCTGTGAGAAGTCAAAGAAATTTTTTGATAACACTATGTGTACTCTGGTTGCTGTGGTTGAACTCGTTTTCTGCCGTCCATCCTTCTTTAGAGCTTAATGTGATGCGTTGATGTCCTCCAAAGTGCCTGGGATCAAAGGTTCATCGATTGTGAAGATTTTGTGTTGATTGCACTCTCTATTGAACATTGCTCAGAACAGTTTCAGTATGTTTAGCATGTGGATTCTTATCAAGATTATTTCATGGTGAGATATTAAAATACTGTTATTCACTTTTTCTTTGTGGTCTGATTTTATGTTGTTGTTGGGGAGAGGTGAGAAGAGATAAACGTAATATTTCAAAATGCTGTTGCTAAATTTTGCCTTAAATACATATATTTAAAAATTGTTTTCATGGATTTTTTTAGTCAAATATGCAATATTCTTTCATTTCTCAAATTTGAATTTTGATTTTGGTTAGATTTCATTGTTACTGGTTTCCTTTTGATTTCAAAATATATTTCTCTTGCCCTTGAAAAAATATTAACTGTACGACTACCTCTAAAACCTGTTTTACTATAAAAAAAAAAATGGGTAATGTGTATTTACAATGCATTATTTCATCATGCATGCACATGTAGGTGACATCTAAAATGGATTCAGGACATCTATCAAATTATTATGTAAATCTTGTTTTGGTAGCAAAGAACTCCTCGACCCACCGAGCTGTCCCCTTTCTAAAATCATGGGCCTTCAAGGGCAAGGTCCATACTAGAGTGCACACAAACAGATGGAGACACTACAGCAACTCAAGGGAAATGAGAAAAAAACAAAAAATTCTTCCCTCTTATTGTTTTTATGGTGTAAGCTCCATCTGAAAATCATTACTGCGTCCAGCCAGGAGAAAATTTTTCACTTGACCTCCGTGGCACAATATTGATGTAGGCGTTGGATGACAACCAAGTTGAAAGTCGATAAGGGGAAGGAGTGATTGTGTATGCCCGTCTATACAAACACTAGCTGGGATTTTTTTTTGCCACTGGACTCCAGCCAAGCTACATTACTTCACCTGTATCACCCGTTCACGTTCCAGCACTGGGAGTTTTGTGTACTTTTATTTTGTGTTTTTGAAGTGTTTATTCTCAAAAGTGATTTTAATCCAGCTAGTCAGTAGATCACCGTTTGCTGTTTGCTTGTTTGTGTATAGCAGCTCTGACACCTACAGTATGCGCCGTTGCACAGATCTGTGCCTGGATGTTTTCTTTTGAAGCCTCGATCGTCACGGCTTCATCCCATGCAGTGCGCATCACTGGAAGGCGATTATTCAAGATTCAAGAAAAATGGGGTCGGGGTGATCATCTGCCGCTATGAGCCGTCCGAATCTCGGGACATAGCTGCTGCGGTGGTCACCTGCATCAAAGCACTGAGAAATCAAGAAAAAATATGCATGACAGTGTCGGTAGTCCTTCGTGCATACATATCGGCGTATTTGTTTTTTTGGATCGTGAGGTGTCGCGAGCATGCACACCCATCTTTCTTGTAGCCGAATAGCATCATGGTGCCATGCACATGAATGTAAGTAAGAGATTTGACTGTGATATATTGTGTCTCATTGCTTTGCATAGAAAGAAGTGTAGGAGCGATTGTATGTATGTGTGTGTACCTGCATATACTCTTGCATACCACCATACTGGACGTGAGCTGGCATTTAAATGCCAGTTTTGCAGTTGTACAAGCGGCATGTTAGAAAGGTGTGTAATGGCTCTGTGCTGCTTCTTGTGTTGATCTGGGTAGTTGTATGATAAACACGCTTTTCTGTGTAATGAATTGATACTTGCCTTGTAGTAATGAGATGAAATGTATAGATAATGATGGAATTACATATCTCCAAGGGTATGGAATGTGATAGTTCTTACTAAAGGAATTTGCACTGGGGATTAATATGGGCATATAATAGGCAATTAATGTGTAAATGATTGTGTTGGGATGTCATTGTAATGCATTTCTTCTGCTGTATTGAATTTCTAATTTTACAAATGTGAGAAATGTTTGGCATAGATATTATTATCACAAGGATTGTAATGTTTTTCTTGGAAACAAATCCAAATTAAGGGGCTTGGGCTGGGGGCTGGGGGCTGGGGGCTGGGGGCTGGGGGCTGGGGGTAAGGATTAGATAGGGATGGGGGATGGGGGCAGGGGATGGTGAGGGTACTGCAGTACCCCCTAACTTTTTTGTAGCCCTGGGGGTCACAGCATCCCCTAGAGAAATAAAATTATAAACAATATTCCATAGGTCCCTGGCAGTAGGGGGTGCTTGGGGTACAACAGAACCCCCTACAAAAATTTGTTCCCAGGGGGATGGGGATAGGTTGAGAGGAAAATCCCCCTTCCATATTGGATGTAAGCAGAGGCTGCAGCATATTAATTTCAAATGTATTACATTGGAATGCAATGCATGCCTTTCAGTGTGTAATTATCACCACTTGAAGTAGAGGGGCGTGTTATGCATAGAGTATCACTCCCTTAGAAATGTACACTTGAAAAATACAATGGGCACGTGTGAATACTTGTTTCTGGCATAGTGAGTCAGGAATGTTGGAGAGATTTAGCATTTCAGTGCTGAAAAAAAAAATGTACAAGATTCAAAGGTACTTTAAATTTACTGTGACAGTAAGTGAGGAATTTAATTTTCACTATAAATGGGTGGAATCATTTACAAAATAGCAGTACACAAGTTTCATTGGCGTTTCTTTCAAATTTGTGGATTTTTTCCTAGTGAAGACTTGGATGACCTTGTGAAGAACTACATGTACATGATTGTATGCTGTACAAAAGTGTACAGTAGATTTGTACTGCATTTCTTTTGTAATGGGCATACATCCTTTCCAAGGAGTGTGTGTGTGTTTGTGTGTGTGTTTGTGTGTTTGTGTGTGTGTGTGTGTGTGTGTGTGTGTGTGTGTGCCTTTGTGTTTGTGTGTGTTTTGTGTGTGTTTGTGTATTTTTAATACGGGGGGGGGGCGGGCAAGGGCAATGATTTTGGTATGGTCTGAAGTGTTGCACACAAGGAAAACAATCCTAAAATTTAGGAAAAAAATTAACATTCTGTAGAACATGTATTTTCTGAACCTACTGTATTTTGTATTTTGTCCTGTTGGAGATGATTTGGGGCCATTCTTTGAAAAGTGAAACAAATTGTCAAAAAATGAAGTTTGTTCTTTGAAACTTTCAGTTGCATATTCATGCAAAGCATAATCCAAAGTTACTTGAATGATATTTTTTCTTTGAAAAAAGTCCATATTTATGCTAACTTGCCTAAATTTAAATAACTATGTGTTATAATGTAACTATTGAGCATTTTTCCTCTTAAATAGATTGGTAAAAAGGTGAGTGTAATAACTTTCTTTCTGAAGATTGATGTGGTCATATGTTTGTCCACACCCATTCAAACTAATACCACCTAAAAAGAATAGTTTTTATTCATTCATTAATGAGTAATTAACAAAACAAATTAATCAACTTTAAATGTCACACACGTGACAGGAAAACATGATAAGTTTTTCCCAGCAGAAAACTACTGTCTTGATAATATTTCTTTTTTGTGTCAAAAGCTAGTTTGGTTGTGTCTTACTTTACACCAAATATGAGTACCATAAATTGCCATTCTTAATTAATAACGAGCAAATTAATTGGTCACACACGTGACGATGTTGTCATACTTGTTTTGTTTGGGTATGTTGCAGAGAAGCTACAGGGCATATGTAGTCTCAGTTCTAGACCATGCAACCTTATGACCTCCATAGAACACTTACTCTCCGACTGTTTTACCTTCAGAGATACTTACTTTGCCTTAAATCAAGACTCGTGTATTATTCAAAGCAATTGACTGAAGACAGTAGTTTCCTTATCAATAAAACAGACAGGTTAAATGTACATGTAAATGTCTGGAAGCCAGACTAGGGCATGTGTTGCCTGTAGAACAGTTTCATAATAAATGCAAAATGTTATGCATGCCATTCTGTTCGACAAAGGTTGCTCTTAGCAACCTGACAGCTGCAGGAGGCTTGCCAGACATAACAACAACTAATGTATGCATATTGCATTTTTTGGTATTGAAAATGTATTCATATGA
Organism: Eucidaris tribuloides; assembly: GCA_001188425.1. Taxonomy (NCBI): domain Eukaryota; kingdom Metazoa; phylum Echinodermata; class Echinoidea; order Cidaroida; family Cidaridae; genus Eucidaris; species Eucidaris tribuloides. Next base: position 20,485 of record JZLH01S0406494.1, on the reverse strand, counting down.
ACAGGTGGGTAGTTTTTGAAGAGAACGTATCCATAAATTTCAATACATTATGAAAATGTAGATTGTACAGGGTGTGCATTTTATCTTTGGGTTCAAAATTAGTAAAATTGTCAAAAAAAATTATTTTGAAAAAAGTATGAGGGCAGCCATATCAGAAATCTAATCTAATCTAATGTGTTTGGAAATATAAGGGGCATAAGTGATTAAATTTTCAGACCTGTAGCTCGAGTGGTTTTCCCAGAAATATTTTTTGGCCAAATTACCATGAAGTATATATATGCTATACATATACATGTCACACACGTGACAACCCAAATGTCACACACGTGACGACACTTCATCACATAAAGAAATACATTAAAAAATACTTGTGAGAGATAAATAATAATTATTGTCATTTTCCTACTTACTACACTATAATGAAAGTCTGCCAGAATTACAAACATTGAAGAGTTTGACAATTCACAGAGTTTGCAAGTTAAATCTAAGTTATGAAAAATCATAACTTATTTGACCTCTGACCCTAAATAAGTATGATTAACATAACATTAAATATTATCACTTGATCACTATTGACATATATAAGATATATTTACATTTCAAAACAATATACCTGCAAGGTCTTTGGAATTACATGAGATTTTTGTAGCAATTTGTAGTATTTTTGGTCACACACGTGACAAAGAATGGCCCTTTGATTTAAATATAACACATGTTTTCCATAGACGCCAACCATAGATATCTTGTTCCTAGTCTCCAACAAGTTAATAGCATATTACAAGAAAAGAGGTTACAGTTAGAACGAGAATCACTTCATTTTGACGAAATTCGTTCTGAACTTTTGTTTATAAATTATATTATTTAAAGGTATTGGCTAACATTTACCACAGTTAAAAAAAATCTGAGCCGCATGATTCCCCATGCTACCAGTGTCTTTGATGAGGTCTAAAAATGAAGCCCTGAAAAAAATTGTATTTCAAAATGATTATTTAGTGCTTTAAAAAAGTGAAAATCGTAAGTTGACCAGATTCACCTGCCCATTTCCTCACATAGACTTACTGTGTGTACACCTAGGTTAATAAAACTCGCCCTGAGTTTTATTGTTTATTCATGTATAACTTGCCATTGGCAGTGTAACTTTCCAAACTTTTGTATTCTAGGGTGTTTATTTGTCTATTTGAACACTACTATGTAGCTCAGATATCAAAGTTTGACAGTTTTTTAAATTGGAGCTCCACAATGTAAGCCTATTATTTTAAAATTCTTTGGAGATTTGTTACCATTGTTCTGAGAGAGTTAATGTACTTTGTAGCAAGCAAGTTAGATGCATACATGTAGAAAAGTTTGCACAAGTAATTTTCCCTGATTGGAGCTGTTGATCTGAATAATATTGCCCTTGAGACGTGGGCCTAATAAAATTTATGAAACTAGGCAATAATTGATTGATCACATCTTCTAGTTCATTGTTTGCTGAGCTATATTAAGTCACGTTCAGCACTTATCTGGGTCGCCATACTAATGACCTCATTCAGTCTTCATTAAAGTACTTTCGATCTCAGGATTTTAAACAATTATGTAGTGTTCACAATTAATTTTTTTGAGGACCAGGCTACCAGAATCATGATTTTTTTTTCTAAAGTTAGTTATAATTTTATAATGTCTAAAATGTAAACAAAGAAAAACATCAGAGTAACATTATTTATTTTCTTCACTTGTTTTGTCATCTTCCATTTCAACTCCAAGGTTGCAAAAGGACAATATTAATCAAAAGAATTCATATCCCCTCACACAATAAAACAAATCAGAATGTTCAAATTCAATATATTTGGCAACATTCAGATTTATTTGTCATGTTTGTTTTATTGATACAGTAGAAGTGAACAGATATTTTTCAACCACCCTGTTTTCAATATACATGTAAGGTAACCCAAATGGGAAATAGTGACTAAGATAACAAATTTATTAATCTCTGATATTAGTCATAGAATTCATGTTAGTTATCTTCTGAAGATCTGAAGCCATTTATTCCTCCACCCCCTACCCGTCCCCCCCCCCCCAGTTGATATTGGACATTTTAAAGTCCTAAGAGTTTGTAATGGTCACGATTGTGAAATCAAGCAGTGATTGATTATATTTTGCTCACTAATTTTTGCCCAAGTTTATTTGGTCATGGTCAATCTGATTAGTGTCACGACCCTAATTGTTTTCGCCTCAATCTTCATTCAGGCGTGCTTCATTCTAAATGATTTTTGAAGATGACCAAATGAAGTGGACTTTGGCAAAGAGATATACACATGTATGTCTAGCCCAACATTCTCTATACCACAGCAGGGAATATTGTACCAGTTGTAACAGTGTGTCCTTGGTAAGCACAGGGCGGGTACCCTGGTGTTAACCTTGGTTACTGCGTGTTCAGCATGGTGTTTCATAAACCCATCCATGCACAAATCCCACATTTTTCATGAATTAGGAGTAGAAAATAAACAAAAATAGCTCAAAAGAAAGAGGAAAATTTTCCCTTCAATTTGAGCCTGTGTTTATCACAGTCTAATGTACGAGTCGATCGCAGGATTTTTCAAAGAAAAATGATCAAGAAATGCTTTTATTGATTGAAAATTCACTATTTGTCACGCAAATTGGCAATGTTTGACCAGAAAATTATATAAAATTGTGTTGTTTTTTTTTAAATTTGTAATGTGTTACACCTCTTTTGGAAGTGCCATTAAAAGAAATAAAAAAAAATATGTTGCCAATTTGAATGATGAAATAGGGATTTAATCCTTTCAAAAATAAACCCTGTGCTTGGAGGGATGGTTGAAGACTAAGAAGGAGATATCTCAGGGTGGAGTCTATGCAGAATGCGTGTTATATTGAAATCAAATGGTCTCCAATGGGTTAATTGCTGCATCATCCAAATTATGTGTACTTTTCAACAAGTTGTATAATAAGGAATGCATTTATTTGAAGAGGGTGTGGTTACTTGCATCTATTGGAATTCCTAACCGCTGTATCATTTATCACATGTATCTAAACTTAACATTGTCAAATGTAAATTTATTCTGATTGTTAATTTCATGTAGGAGAACTACATGTACACCCAACATTACCATATTAAATGAAAAATTAGAAATCTCATGATCTGGCAGGAAGGATTTGCTTGTTTTACTTCCAGTCTGACAAAACAGTTTTTTCTTTATTATTGTAATAGGCTAACATTGTGGAGCTTCAAATTAAAAAAAAAATGTCAAACTTTGCTATCTGAGCTACATTGTAGTGTTTGAATGGACAAGTAAACACCCTAGAATACAAAAGTTTGGAAATTAATGCTGCCACTGGCAAGATATGAATGAATAAACAATTAGTACTCTGGGCGAGTAAAGATAGTGTAGATCCACACACAGTGTCTATGGGAGGAAATGGGCAGGTGAATCCGGTCAACTTACGATTTTCACTTGTTTAAAGCACTAAATAATCATTTTGAAATAGAGTTCTTTCAGGGCTTTATTTTTAGACCTTACCAAAGACACTTGCAGTATGGAGGATTATATGTATCTCACATTTTTTTTAACTGTGGTAAATGTTAGCCAGTGGCTTTAATGCTGGTGTAGTATTATAGAATGAGCTCCCTAACTCTACATGAAACTTATTATAACGATTGAAAAATTCAACTTGCCCTTCTTTTCTTTTGTATATTTTCATACTGAATACATACAGACATTTGGATAAAATGTGCTTATATGCTGTATAAAAACTGTAAAGGCAAACTGCTTGTTGCAGTTTAATACATAAAAAACATAGCTACATATTTTATCAGTGAGGTATATTTGAAATTTCAATAGGTGATAGAAATGTTTACTGCTCCAAAACTTTTTATTTAAAAGTTCATTTATTTGATAGACAAAGTAAGATTTAAAACTCATTCTTTTCACAGTGGACGGTTTAAGAATTTTTGCTGTAAATGCCGAGACACTTTAAATTACTTTTTGATTTAGGAACATAATCTAGTGATTTTGATGCACCATTCCTGCTTTTAATTTTCAGTCTATCGCTCAAGCTCTCCAATTTTGAGTGATTTATTTGAACGAGTGGGTGAATCACGCTCGGAGCGTATTCTAACGGTGAACAAGACGAAACAATAAGTACGTGTCAATAGGAATTATGGAATTTCGCTGAAAGCCCACACGGTAAAAGTCACCTGAAATTACATTTAGCAGTCATTCACACCCCCTAGAGGGAATGGCTCTGATCGGTGTAAAAAAAAAAAAGATCCGCTCTAAAACTCCAGGGCACCGGAACCATGCAGCCCCCCTGTACTATTGACGTTCTCTGGGGCTTAAAACAATTATTGACGAGCGCTGACAACCTATTATACATGCACCGAATGTCTGACTTTGTCTGATTGTACATTTGGAAATATTCGGGCGTGAATCAGGCTTAGTCATACGGCGAATTCCTGAGTTCGTGTCTTCGTGCGGTCACCCTTCTTGACTTTTATTAGACATTTTTCGTCCCCTTTCATGTCTCTTGTCTCTTGGATGAAATGTCTTGTGGACATGGATGTATGGAAATTGGGTAAATCAATGAAACAAGTCTTTTTCCCCCCACTTTTTCAACAGATATTGGGTCCGTCCCTTCCAATAAGACAGAAAAGTGAAGAGGATTAGTCATACATTTTAAATGTGTCCTGCTGTCTCTAGACAGTTTACTAATGTATTCAAATTTATTCAATTCTCCCCCAGGTGAGCTGGGTGATGAGCAATATATGTCGGACGCCTGTTGAACTTGTGATGTTCTAGTATGGTGTTTGTATTTGTTGATATATTGTATGTCATACAGTCTAGACAAATTTGTCCTATTATGTCAGAGAACAAGTCTTTAAAAATCCATGTACGATGTACCTTGAAAATGTCAAGAAATTGATCACAATAAACAACTGCCCACGCATTCAGATTTTTCTACAAAAAATAAGAGACATAAATATACATTTTAGGTGATCGATTTCTGTGTAGGTAGTGAAAGTACTATGTACATTTTTTGTACTTTTGCATACTGTATGCGTATGTTTTTTTCAGTTTCAATATAATGGATGCTACATAAATCAAAAATATGTATTGATCATGTTATTGGAAATATGCATTTCAAATTTATTGTTATTTTCCATACCAGCAAATGCAATCAATTTGTGGACTAGTGGGCTATTATGAGTAGTTCCAGGATGTTATTGCAGAGTGTGCATTACAGTAGGTATAGATTCAATTTGCTGTGAATTTCATTACTTTGTGTGTATTGTGTGTATATATACTTCATATTCTGTTGTTGAATTATTTTGTTATAGAAATCTGATTCATAAATTTCCCCTTTTCACTTACATGTGATGATTGTATTTGTTATCAAGTCCAGGATTTCTGTTAATCTTGTTTTAAAATCCTCAACCTTCTCATCAAATCCTGTGCAACCTTTTTTTGAACGGCCATTTAGTTGTTAAAGCTACTCAGTCAGCTATGAATTATTTCAATTAAACAAGTGATAATTGGTGAGAATGAGAAATGTCCAAAAATATAGAAATTTTTATCTTTAAGATTAAATCTGTATCCAATTTCTGATGTGTTTGCAATCATATCTTCTGGAAGTTTAAGAGTTAAAAATTCAGAGTCACATGAGTGCCGATCCCGCGGGAGCCGTAACTTGAGATCAGACACATAAAACATGGCAAGCGGGATATTCATCATGTTTCCCAAAATAGCATGATTTTGATCCATGAGTTGCGATCCTCAATCTTTTTTTTTTCGTGCAAATCACGCTAAATTTTTGCCAAATCCTTGGGCTTGAATCCCTCTTAATTCGGGGGGTTTCATGAATCACGCTTGGAATTCAATATTGGCTTCTGATATGATTGTTGTCATATCTCACATCTGATCTGTAAAACAACAACCTTCATGCAAAAAGAAAATGATCAAAGTTACTGGAAGATAAAAATATGTAAGGGCCGTACCCTAGGAACCGTTGATCCCGCGTAATGTTATCGGTGTTTATTCGAATTCCCCCAGAGGCCCCATCAGTCCGTGAATCAGCCCGGGTCTCAGGAGAGCTTTCGTTTAATCAACACATTCATGTTGCCTTTATGTATTCATGTTATTTACCCTGTTTCCTTAAAGGGACTCTCTGTCATTGGCGGGCAACGTGTCTTGATAGGTTATAGAGGAAATTTGAGTTGACATGCCAACAACATTAAGTTTTTTTAATGCTTCCAGATTTTAATAAGATTTATAGTTTGAATATTAATATGACTTCATGATGAGATGATTTTAACTCTTTGTTTGCCTCATTTGCTGGTCTGCATGTCTGCAATTATAGGTCTGTATCATAACCAGTAGGATAGCAAGTACAGTGTGTTCTATTTATAAGTTTGTATAACCAGTGATCTCACAAAATGAGTATTTTCATACTCTCAAATACTGTAAGACTTACATACATGTAGGCTTCCTAGTTACATTATTATGTGTGACATTGTGTGATCATTGTTCTACAGTGGTACAAGACGATAAACAACACCCCTTTTACCTTTTTATTTCCAAGTTAACTATCAAAAATTAAATTTTTGTGGCTCAGTGGGGTTTTCATTGCAGTGTTTTTAGAGTTAAAGAGCTCATGCACTACAGCAGTGTACCACACACACATCTAACTTCATTTTGAACTGTAACAACATAAGTAGCACTTTTATTATGTTGAAGTGAAAGGGCAGGTTGGACTGAGTAATATTTAAATGAAGAATGTCCTTTGGTTAATCCCCCCAAACAAATATTTCAATGATTTATTTAAAAGTAAAGCATTTGTACAAGTTTGGAAACAGAGAGCATAAAACCTAGCAACAAAATGTTGGAAATCACTTGCTGGATTTTTAACAGTCTTTTTTGAAACCAAGTTTGTGGTCCCCCAACATTTTTATTTATCAAGAACTTCTGAAATTAAGTAATGAAGTTCGTGGGATTGGAATTGGGGTACATATTTAAAGACTGTTCAGTCTTTGACTTAGATTTGGCAGTTGATGTATACAGTAAAGGTGGTCAGGGAGAGGGTCAGGAGAATAGGAAGGGTGGGTTTTGGTAGTTTTATAGGTGGCAATGAGTTAAAAGATATGAATGACGAAATTATTGTGCAGATCCCCCAACCTTAGTCACACATACGTCATAACTGAAATATGGCCAAATCATATCATTTGACCTTCTGAGAGGGTCAGAAGGTACAGTAGTGTCCTTATATTGTGTTAGAAATGAAGGATGACACTTGCTCATCCAAAATTATCTATTCGTTGCCAAGACCACCATCACACTCACACTTTTGTGATTTGTTCATTAAGTGCAAAGCCCCCTATACTGTCTGCTGGGTGGATTTAGTAATAGCAGCAAGTTAGCTTTGAAAATTGAACACATCATGCAGATTATAGGATAGTTTTATTTGGGGCCACTGTGAAGTTGTGAAACTGAAGGGGGAAAAGGTTTGATGATTGATGCATCAACTCTGTAGCTGAAATTAGAGCATTATGATCACATAGCAGCAACTGAATCGTGATTTGTGATTACAATCACAATTACAATTGTGGTGATTACATTTGCTGATCTTACATACAACAAAAAAGTCTTCTCTGACATCGTGATTAGAATTCAAGATTCTACAAAAGAGGAATGGCCTTGTTTCTTGCTACCGCCCCTTTAAATCAACCATGAGGGTGGAAGGAAGTGGCTGCACATAGGGCATGCACATATATGCAGTGAAAAAAATACATGGGACACAGGGCGATTTTGCCCCTGAAATGTCAAAAGAGCCTCCAAAGTTTCAAAAAGAACCCCCGTAAATTGCCATAGGGTTCAATACAAAAGAGTATAGCTGGAATGCAGTGAAACAAGAAAAGAAGCCCCCAAAATGAAAATTTTGATTTTTTTTTTTTCCTGGAACATACATACATTGCAGTGTGCAGTTCCAGCAGAAGTGAACGAAACGTCACTTGAGCTTGTTTCATGTTTTATAGGGTCAAGCTGTTTTCATGAGGAAAACGTGACATGATTTGGGAGAGGAAGAATCACGATTAGGATACACCTAATATGAATTATATGATTTGATTTTCAATCATTCTAGTTTGCTTTGTCACAGCTTAAAATACCATGGAGTGATTTGTGTTTATAAACATGATTGTAATCATGATTTTGCTGCCATATGAAAATAGTGTTGATCTCTTGGAGGGGATTTGACCAAATGTTTCCCTCGGCCAAGAAGAGACAGCTGTTGTATGATAGGTAATGATGATTCAGACTCATCTGAAAATCTAGAGGGATCTGTAACCCTGACTGTTGTAGAATTTTTAAGAAGTTTTCTGTTGTGTATTTGCAAGATCTGATATCAATGAATTCTTCAAAAACTTGTCCATAGAGGCCTCTGTGCTAAGATATTTTTCCCCTTTTTTGTGGGATGTTGGGCTTGCATGCAGAAATAGCATAGTATAATACAAAAATTTCACCTGGCATTTGGGTGAAATCATAATTTTACCTATGTTTTGCTTTAAAGGCAGGGGATCTCTTTTGCATGCCTAAAAATTAACATTGTGAAAATACAATGGCATTTAGAAGAAAATGCCATCTGGAAACCTCCAGCAAAATACAGGAGCTAAAAACTCAATTTTAGTGGAATTATAGTGACAGTTAGGCCCTGGTTACACCGACATAACCGTTCTGAGAACAGTCTCAGAACGCTTCCATTAATCATCTCAGAACGGGTTTGGACCTTCACTGGTGTGGTTACACCGCCTTCAGACGACCCGTCTCATGTTCAGTAGAGCAGCGGGTTACCATTGGCAACGATTTAACCACGCCCCTTCGGTGGTCAAATGTACTTTCGGCCGACGCGGTTCGCGTGGAGAGATCTACATGTACGTATGTTTTGTAACTTCCTGTGCTGGACCGGTTTCGGAACGCTTGTGTGGTTACACCGCGTTCGAAACGGTCTGAGAACGGTCTCAGACTACCTCTGGAGGTGGTCCGACAAAAACGCTTTCGGAACGCTTTTGGACCACTTTTGGGTCGGTTGTTGTGGTTACACCGCGAGTGAACCGTTCTGAGACCGTTCTCAGAACGCTTTTGACATTCGGTGTAACCAGGGTCTAAGACTCTGATTTGAATGTTTTTCTCGCGAGAAAAAAATTCCTACCATAGAACATACACTAAACGGCTATTGTTTATCATTCACATTTTTCAAATTCTACGTAATCACTGACCCCCAGATTTCACAGACATGCCCTTCATCAATAGCCCAAGGGCATGTGTTATCTTTTCCTGGTTTGCAGGGATGTTTGCAAATGAGATCCACTGCCTTTTGGGTCAGCATTTATTGCTGCTGTGACTTGTGGTTTTGATAGAAAGTATGCACAAAAATTGAACTTGGCCGTGTGATGGGTCATGAACAAGTACTTCTACTATTTTTGTAAAATATTATGGAATTTGAGTCATATGCATCCAAAATGGTTGCCTTCAAGTGGCCATGGCTGGCTGTTAATGGTCACTGACACAACCAATTGTTCTATTAAAGCTCAAATTTGTAGGACAATCAAAATTTGTCATATGTGATCAAGTTTACTGTGATGAGGAGGGGTAAGAAGTGGAGGGGAAGGTCATGGCATTGGAGGTCGGGGGGGGGGGGGGTAGGTTGGGGAGGGGTTAAGGGGATGACGGACCTAACAGGCTGATGGACAGTTGATGGGAGATGGTCAGTTTGGGATTTCAGTAATAGTGCAATTGCTGCATAATCCTGGTCTGGGCTTGCTTCCTCTTATTCAGAGCAGTGCCCTGGAAAGACATTACTCAGAATATAGTCATCGTCATTCAAACAGTGACCAAATTACTGATAAGATTGGGGAAGAACTGGCAAAATTGAGGTGACTGACGTAAATTTGGCACACAAAATTCAAACCATTATATTCAGTATTTAGTTTAATATTGAGTTTCAACTGCAGGGAAATTTTATAGACAATCTGTGTGAAATGTATATAAAGGAATAGGGGGTTTGCCATTGTTTTACACCTTTAATGTGCCCCTATCCTGAGGCTGCAGTGCCACTGTGCTAATCCCTATTGTGCCAGGCCCTAATCCCCCAATGATAGGCTTATTTAGAGACTGTAAAATATGCAGGTTTGCATGAAAACATGACATTAGCACTGCACTGAAAGTGTGATAACAATACAGTGGCAGTGCAATGCATGTGTGTTAACATATGCTTGACAATTAAGGAGGTCCATTAGTTCAAATGAAAAAAACAAATCAGTTGCAGTCTCAAACAAAACAGATATTGAAACATACCGAACATACATTTTAAAACTTCTCTTTTATACTTTGCAGAGCATCATGTACTGTATTTCTAAACTTGCCAATGTAGTGCAACGTTATTTATGTTCATATATCTACACTATCATGTGTATCCTAGTTACGCCCGTGCCATGGCCTAATTGAATTATATATTTTGGGTTTATATAACTGAAGCTTCAAGGATGACGTCTCACAGACTGTGATGTCTAAATTTTTGATCAAACGAGATTTGTCAGCTTTACTCCATCTTCTAGCCGTCATGCAGCCATGATCTGCCCTGATGCCTTCTCACAAAAGAAATATGAATTAACGTCAGACAGCCGAACCATATCTCTGGTCGTTCTCATAATAACGCGGTCACTTAATCAGAGTGAACCATGATGAACTTTGCCGCTTGTTTGTTTTGCCGAAGATCCACAGGGAAACGCTTCCAATAATTGGATCGAAACACTTCATGTTGTAACACCTGACTCGAGGTGTGATGATCACCAATATTTTCCCAACCGTGCACAAACTTGATGGCTTTTGTTATTCTATCGACCGCACATTTGCCATTTGTCACGTACACCAGCTCGTTGTAATCGGCATTCAGTCGGTTAAAGGAAGCGAAGCCGGATCGCGGCGCTTGTTAATTGATGTGGTGTGGAAGGTGTCTCCTACGTGTCAGGCGAAATGAGGAGGGGATGCATGCATTCGGCCGAGCTGCCCCGTTCCGAAACCTGGGTCATGATTCATCTTTTGCCAGCGGGCTGTACGTTGTTGTCGGTGCAAGGCATTTGGTGCTTCCACTAGTCTGCTGAGTACCTGCGTCATGTGGCTCACTCTGTCGAGGGTCATTTGCAGTTCTCCCTTAATATCTGCCTCTTTGCAATCGACCTGATACAGAGGAGAGAAACTTCCTTCCCCATTTTGGTGACAGTGTGTTCATTCCAGGCTCTCTTTGCTGCTGTACAAGTTTGTGGAGCCTACATGTCTAATTTTAAGAACTTCCTGTAAGAGAGCTTCATCAGCTAGTTCCCCCTCCTCATCATCCTTATTTTCTGCTCATCAATTAACAGTAAAATTATCAGAAGGGAGGAACTTTTACCCTATTTTGGGACTTGGGAGATTTGTTCATTTGAGGTTCTTTGGAATTGTACAAGTTCATAGAGGCTTGTCATATGTTAAGAACTTCCTTTAAGAGAGCCGTTAACCTGATACATGCACTTGTAAGGGGAGGGGGGAATTTCTTTCCAGTTTTGGCAACTTTGCACATTCCAGGGTCTTTGCCATTACACAAGTTGGTGGAGGCTTGGTTTATTTCAAAAACTTCCTTTAAAGAGAGCTTCATCAACTAGCCCCCCCCCCCCGTTACCCTTAAAGGGAGAAGGAGCCAGCAACTAACAAGCATAAGTTAAGGGAAAAAAAGTGACATTGTGAGTATTATGAGAATTATGGTACGTGGTGATAAAGACAGCCCAAATAAGGGGTACTGTGTGATACTCACCCTCTGGAAGGCCCTATAAATTAATTAATTTGTGTTTATTTTATGTCTTTGCAAGTTTTACCCCGGGACAAAACTTGCAGAAACAGCTATTGGGAGAGGAGCTTATCGATTCAAATAGTGCATACATACCACGGCGCGACTAACACACGTCGGGTGGCATGCATCGGTCACGCATGGTCACCTCCAGACCAGTGCACATGCGATCTGATTGGTTGGCAAGAACTCAAATTTTTCTTTAACTTATGCCTTTTAGTTAGTGGCTCCTTCTCCCTTTAATTCTGCATATTAGCAGTCAACCTAATACATACGGGGATGGGGGATTTTTTTTTCCATTTGGCAACTTTGAGCATTCTAGAATCTAGGCTCTTTGCCATTGCACAAGTTTGTGAAGGTTTGTCTAATTTTAAGAACTTCTTTTTCAGAGAGCCCTCCTTATTTTCTGTGTATGTAAGTAGGCAACCTAAAAAAAGGGGGGGGGGAACTTTTGTCCCAGTTTGGGAAAACTTGTTCGTATGAGGCTCTTTGCCATTGCATAACAGAGCTACAAGAACCATGTCATCCCTCACTTTAATTATTTTCTGCTTATTCATAATCCTAATTCTTGCAAATTTTGCTCATTTTAGACTCATCATAGCCTTTGTACTTGTTCACAGTCTAAGCTCTAGTTAAATCATAAGAACTTAATTAAAATTTAGAGAAACTTGATCGACTTACCACCCCCGGTCGACTTCCCCCTCTCCCTATCAACTTCTGCCATCACATTGTCAAACAAGGCTTACCAGCTGTCAAATTAAGAGAGAGAAAAAAAGTTACAGGAAATTTGCTCATACCGCTCGGTTAAGTCCCTTCCCTCTACCCCTTCCCCCCTCCTCGCCCCCCACACCCCTGCAGACTGTCTGTGTGGCCGTGTCCCGTGTGATTGCCAATAACTCTTCCCCAGCCTGCGGTTAGCTCCTCTCTGAGCGTGGCTCATGGCTCAGCTCGATCAGTGATTCGGTTCATGTTAGCCACGACCGTGTATGTGTCAGTGCTGGATGGGTCGGCTTGTTCGTTTGCACATAATGTATGTGTGCGTGTGTCTTCCTATGATGTGTGTTCACTTCTGATAAAAAAAATTAAATAAAATTGGAGTATTCAACCAGTCCCGTTGTTTGCTGTCATCGCCGGAGATTCTCGTCTTGTTCTAAGAGTGAGGCGTCGACTTCGGCTGAACTTTCATCGGAACTGAGAGAGAAAAACTCCAGCAGTAGACATCATGGTGGTGGGATATGCAGCTAGTGCTAAGAGGGCAGGCAGGGCTAAGAAGGTATTGGTTTAATTATCACTTGTACAGTTTGTCTGGTGCTATGAAATGAATATTCATAATTTACATTTAAAATTATTGTTTTCTGTGGATGTGTTAACCTAATCAGGACCTGGCATGAATATTATATTTGAGGTATATGGGAAATGCGTGTTAGAGTAAAATCAAACTGTCTTTATCGGATTAATTTAAGAATCATTTTTTGTTGATATTTATTGGAGAAATATTGGTAGCCATACAGTATATGCATTACATACATGTAGGCACTACTTGATAGGGTATTCATAATCATAATAAGAATATAGATCAAACTAAAATTCATACACACAGCTGTATACATTATCTACAATCAAGCATTGTTTGTTTTGATTAAATAGAAATATTGGAGCAATACTAATGTATTATGTATTACATGGGTACCTCTTAATATTCAAAATCATAATAAACATATAGCCCTAACCAAGAAGTCATACAAGGCTCTGTATATTGTATACAAACAATTTACAACTTTTATTTTCATAAAACTGCACTACATGTATTTATGGATCCCATAAATTAATTGCAATCATAAGAAATCTATACACATCTATGGCAGCATTCCACGTATATTATTTTTAAACGGTGTACTTTAGGCACCCACCTTTTCCTGGTTCAAACAAATTAATTCTTGCACCTAATCTGTGTACTCGGTGTAATACTACTGTAGGTGTATTTTAAGTTTTTCCCAAGTTTAAATTGTTGTTTTCCTGTCTATTTTTCTTTATTACCAAACATAGCATTGTGATTGCCTGAGATACACTAACACCTGTTAAAGTCTGACCATTATTGAACAAACAAATATGCAATTAATTTAATTATGTAATTAATGATAGAAGTCCCACAAACAAGGTCTAGTGAGCAATTAAAACATTTTATATACAATCAAAGCATTATTCGTACGTAATAAACTGCAATTGTCTGCTACCTAGGTGAATTAGAATTATTATAGCCCAGGTGTAGTTTTGGTCGATAAGACAAATTTTGGTCAATCTGTCACAAAGTATTCTATTGTCACCCCAGACTTCAGAAAAGAAAAAAAAACAACCACAAATCATACCTTCTGAAAATTTTCTGTAGTGATAAATTATGATGTTTAAATTAAAGGAGAGCATCGAGCGGAAATCTGGGGGTCCCAGCCCCTCCCCCCCCCAAGATTTTACATTTTGAGTAATTTCTTTTAAAAAATGGGAAAGTTTGAGAGCGAGCAATTTTCGGGGTAACATTAGATCATATAGGTGTATCTGAAAATCATAATTGCAAAGAATTTCATTTTTTATCATTTACCAAAAGTATACTTGGGCTTTAAAGTGATAGGCTAACATTGTGGAGCTCAATTTAAAAAATTGTCAAACTTTGATATCTGAGCTACATAGTAGTGTTCAAATGGACAAATAAACACCCTAGAATACAAAAGTTTGGAAAGTTACACCGCCAATGGCAAGTTATACATGAATAAACAATAAAACTCGGGGCGAGTTTTATTAACCTAGGTGTACACACAATAAGTCTATGGGAGGAAATGGGCAAGTGGATCTGGTCAACTTACGATTTTCACTTTTTTAAAGCACTAAATAATCATTTTGAAATACAATTTTTTTCAGGGCTTCATTTTTAGACCTCATCAAAGACACTGGTAGCATGGGGAATCATGCGGCTCAGATTTTTTTAACTGTGGTAAATGTTAGCCAATACCTTTAACACTCAGTTTATCACGCCTTCATGGTGGTCTAATGATGCATATCTATAATCAGGATGTCATGGATTTGATCCCCACACAAGTGTGCTTTTGATTTTCATTTTTTTTTCATTTTTTTTTCACAATGACTCAAAATGCTCTTTGTGTTTTTCTTAGGCTGTGAGAACCAAATAAAAATACCATTCTTTAATCATTATCATCATAGCACTCTCATTGTCATCATTATCACTATCATCACAAACTTTGTCATCTCATTGTCATAATCATCAATCCTCTTTGTCATCACCCTTAAACTTAAAAGAATCGCTTAACAAATGCTAATAGTTTAAAAAATATGAGCTACATGCTCATCCAGTGTCACTGTATCTTTCTCAAAATGAAGTCCCTAAAAAAATGGTACTTAAAATGATCGTTTATTAGGAGTGAAAATATTTTGAGTTCTCAAGTTTGCTATAATATTTCCTCCTCCCCCCCCCCGATATAGGTCACAATTAAAGAGTTCATTGGATGCATAAGTCATGTTTATCCATACCTATCTTGCCAGTGCGCAAGCATAGTCATAAGTTTCTAAATAGTTTATGCTCTTGTGATGTGTACATGTATTTGTCCAGTCAAGTGCTATTGTGTAGCTCAGATATCACAGTTTGACATGCTTTCTAAAGCTTCGAAATATCAAATACTGTCTTCAAAATCATATTATCCCACATAATGTATGCATTACATTTGTAGAATGACAACTGCTACATCTTCATCTTATCATAATCCACTGTCTCATCAATCCTTATATGCTAATAAGAGAAATACTCCTGGGAGTACATTACCAATTCCTAACTTACATGTAGAGGTTTTAACTTCAGGAAATTTACAAGATAACGTAAGAATCCATCATCCGTAACTTTAGGCGATTGATGCAGAATCTTTCTAGGTTGTTGAACTGTCTGGAAGTGAATTTTTGATGTGATAATTCTTTTCAGTGTCTCGCTAGGCCAAAGTTGCGAGTAATATACATGTAGTCAGCTGTTGTGTGTATATAGAGTCTACAGAATTTGCGTGAGAAGAGATTCTTAACCTATGGACTCTGGGACTTCAGTTATGATTGGTTTCTGAGCTAAACAGAGGACCCATTCCCCCCCCCCCCAAGACCTGTGCATATTGCTTAGTAAATAAAATAAAATTTGCAGATAGAGAATATGATTTCAACAGTTTACTTTATTGCTATGTAGTATGTACGGCATATTTATCAGTGAACATGTGTTCTCAGGTTACATTATCTAGAAATGAAATCAGTTTTGAGTACTATATTTTCAAACCAGTTTGTTTTTCAGAGAGGCAACGTGCCAACTAAAACCTTGTGAATAGTTGGTTTGCTGTGCAATAACATTTGCTCATTCAAACTGTCATGTATTATGGACTACTGTACATTACTACTTTGAATAAAGATTCAAATGAAATGCACATGTGTGGATGTTTACACTGTGTAAGTCATATAAGTGGAATCATAGCATTTTGAATGAAAAACTGATGTAACAATAGCATCACAAACTTTTTACTTTTACAATTAAAGCTTGCTTTTGTAGTAATGAATTATAATGATTGAAAAATGCAAGTTTATTGTTTTCACTTGATAGTTACCCATAATGTTATATGAAGGATATCATTTTTTTACTGTGAGACTACGGATGGAGGTTGAAACAAACATTATTTGTTAGAATCATACATATATTTTGGAACTTGCCCAGACTTCTATAACACAACCGTTTTTTATTATGATAAAGACGGCCTTCCAAAAGTGAAAACTATGATATGACTGTTCAGGATCTATTCAAATTTCAAATCATTCTGCATAATAATTGTTTGGTGCAAGTAGCAATAATTATAACAGCTGTTTATCTCACATTTTCATGATTAATACGTAATTTGCATTGTGCAAATCTTTGTCAATAATTCACTGATAGGTAAAAGTTTACATACAGATGTTTGACTGAATTACAACTGATTTTTTAAAATTGAGATCTTCAGTGGCAGTGATAGGAATATTTAAGTTATGGCAAGGCCAAGCAATTCATGAGATAAATTCCAGTCAAATGATTCATCATTTATCTTGCAGAAAATCTACAGTATTTGTGTCTGTGTGCATGGGTGTGTCCGTCCTTGTTTTGAAATACTACAGAATTACAAAGGTTGTTTGCAAACATAAATTATTTTCAAGATCTGATTCAGTTCAACCTGATTTGATTTAGACAATGTTTAATGGATCTGTCTTGACATCATAATGGTGCTGGTGTGATAGGTAAAAACGTGAGGAATTTGATGTACTTCGCTAAGCTTCATTGAAATCAACCACACCCATGAAATTCAGCTACACCTTCAATTTGCTTCAAATAATGGAGTTATTTACTTGCTCTGATCTGTCCCTAAGGTGTAGCCTTAGATGTACAAGTTTATCATCATTTTTGTTCCTTTAGTTGTCATGTGTTAAAACTAACTACAGTAGATGGACCGCACAAAAAGAAAGTTACATGTAGAAAAGAGGTTAGCTTGGTTATGCAAATTCAATATTTTGAACCAGCGATGGCATTGATATAATTTCTCCTTTCCCCTTTCCATGCCAAGATGTGGAACATGTTACTGCTAAGACATAAATTTGTTTTGCAAATTGTACTATGATGTGAGTAAATTTTAAATGACAAAACCTGGCCAATATGAGAAATATTATATTCTATCTGTCTTACTGTTTTGGTATAATACTGAAATGATTAAAACCCAGGAAAGACAATTTATGCCCAAATCTAAGTATGAATCAGACAAATTATTATATCCAAAATTTTGACTGATAAGATCAGATCTAGTGTGCACATGTAGGATAGTAGATTGAGGTTGAGCTAGTACAGTAATGTCTTAAATTTTACAATATTTGTATTATTCTTTATCCCCCCTCTTTCCCTGAAGAGCGGAGTGGAGGATGTAAATTGATACATGATATTGAACTGCATAGAAATATAAAATGTATTGGCACAGTAGTGAGTAGAAAACCAGTTCAATGAACTTATCAGATGTTGTTCAAACTAATATTTGCCAAACAATAGAATAGGGTGGATATAGTCATTGGGGACATATATTTTTTTGGACTCGTCCAAATAGTGCTGGCAATCGAAGAGACAATTTTCTGCCACAATTCTCAACTTCTGATGATCACGTCTGACTCACTCACTCGTCATTATAAACCAATCATCGTCGAGTGATGAACCGGTCGACGGTCGCTTGATTTCTGACGTATTCTTGCGTTAATGGGACCCGATCGGGGAGGGCTGACAATTTGTTTTAAATTGTGGCTTTTCTGGGTTCATTTCGATCATCAGAAATCAGTCAGGGATAGAAACTACTAACTACACCGCCACCGCCCCTCGTTCGTTCGGAGAACAAACAAACCTTTACATTTTTGTCGGCTTGAATAGATCGCATGCACGGGGAGCCCCCATTCAAAAGTGATCAATGTGAATCATTTGATGGGGGAACGAACGATTTGTGGGGCTTCTTCTTCTCCTCCAGAGAGTCACAATGGAAATTCTGAAATTGATGGTTGTGCGGTAAACAAAGAAAGTGATCACAAAATGGGGTGAACAAGGAAAAGTAATCAACTTTAATCAGCAAATTACCTCCACAGATGAGTCAGATGATAATGTTTGCATTAATTTCTTGTTGTCATCTTCGTGTGCACCCACGGTGAAATTGTGAGAAATTGCAAATAGAGTGTCTAGATCTTAGAGTACAATACCCTAGCTATAGTCAATTTCACAATGGGTATGTTATCTCTCCTTGTAATGTGATCATTAACGATCAATTTCATTGAGGGTGAATGCTCCATTGTTAGTTTCAATGTGCTCAAAGATTATCTGGAGTCATTTAATGATAGGGCAATGTGAGTCATGCAACATAAATACTTGAATTAATTGGTTAAAATCATGGAAATTGCTTTAAAAAATTTTAATCGGCCATTAAAATCTATTGTTAAATCTGGATATAATTAGTAAAAGATGTATCATGGAATGGCCTTTTAAAACCAAAATTGCTATTTTAAGACCTCTTATGATGTTCAAGCCTGGAAGGGTCTATGTTAAGGTACACTATGCAGCAAATGTTTAGTTTAACTGCCAAAAAATTATCACAGTGCTTTCAGTTTGAAAAAAAAGAGTAATATTTATAGTGCCAACCCCAAAACCCTACAATTGCAATATGTATTTCCAGGACTATATATGTGTCCAGTCTGAATTTCTACCACATTTACTGTACATGCCCTTTTCCTGCAGTGGTGAAAAAATTTGATATTTACACGATAAATTCAAGTGTAAGAGACTACATTATATACTACTTCAAACTTGTGTGCGTACATACAGTAAATGATTCTCCAGTATAAAGGTAAAATTAATGCACAATTACTTCTAATGTTTCACAAAATTAGTAAAAAAGAAGTGTATTTTTGAAAGTTTTTTTTTCAAACTTCAAGGTTATTGTATGTAACAGTTGACAGGTGAAGAACATTTGTAATCCTTTTAGTCTTATTTTTAGCGTTTTAGTTTTTTTTTTTGTTCATTGACCTTGTATGATCATGTACAAAAAAATCATTGACATTTTGAATGTCTGTGTGTCATATGTTCATCATGAAAGTTGCCTCTACATGTAGATCTCGGTATATTAAAGGGACATGGCAAGATTGGAAGTAGTCCTTAATTTATGACACAATATTTTCAGAATCAAGAATACTGTTTAAAATTTCTGTTGTGAAAATTTCATCGTTATGACAGTGAAGTATGTTGTGTAGCTTTCTATGGAATTAATTTCCGTCATTTTCCTACTTCAATTCAAGACTGGTATTATGAATGCTTGTTTCTCCTCAAGTAAACAAATTCAAGACAAATGTCATACCAAATACTTCTAAAAATGGTACCTTCTGCATTCTAGCCAGGTGTTCGGCATTATAGAACAGAGAAGGGTAACATTTATGTTATGCAGGGCCCGCTGGTAGAGCAGTCTCTTTGACTGAAGTGGCTACCCTGGATAAATAAGATGACATCATCATCATCATCATCATCATCATCATCATCACTCACCCTCCTCGTCTCCTCTCCCTCCTGCCTCCTCCTCCTCCTCCTGCCTTACCTCCTCCTCCTCCTCCTGCCTCCTCCTCCCTCTCCTCTCCTCCTCTCTCCTCACTCCTCCTCCTCTATCCTCCTCCTCCTCCTCCTCCTCCTCCTCCTCTCCACCTCCTTTCCTCTGCCTCTCCTCTCTCCTCCTTCTTCTTCTTCTTCTCTTCTTTTCTTCTTACTTCTTCTCTTCTCTTCTTTCTTCTTACTTTCTTCTTCTCTCCTTTTCCTGTCTTCTTACTTCTTCTTCTTTCTGTCTTACCCTCTTCTCGCTCCTCCTCCTCCTCCTGCCTCCTCTCCTCTCTCCTTCTTCTTCTCTCTCTTCTTCTTTCTTCTTCTTCTTCTTCTTCTTTCTTCTTCTTCTCTTCCTTTTTCTTCTTCTTCTCCTCACTCCTCCTCTTCTCCTCCCTCTCCATCCTCCTCCTTCCCCTCCTCTCTCTCTCCTCCTCCTCCTCCTCCTCTCCCCTCCTC
>JZLH01S0406439.1:25369-44301 GCA_001188425.1 Eucidaris tribuloides | reverse complement strand
AGCAATTCATATAATTTGTGATTTGTCCAGTATTTCACGGAATTGCCCTCATGGATATTCAACTGTGTTTTATTCTGTCTTCAAAATCAAATCCCCAAATAAGGATGAAATGTGGATTAATTGTGTGACTGTTATCTTTAGGTGATGTTGAGTTGAAGAGAACAGAGTAGACTCATCTAGTAATTCATTCAGGTTCTAACAGTTTATATTTACTAGATAATTATCAAGTAAAATTAAGTTTGATGCACCTGTATTTATTCATGTATTTTATGTTACTTATGTACGTATGTAAATATTTCTTTCTCTATTTATTCATTCAAAATTTGTCAGCTATATTTGTTTAAAAGTAAATATTATACATTCCAGTCACTGGGCAGATCAAGAGAAATGTGTTAGACCCCCCCCTTTCCTCCAACTTGTCACCTTTTCCTGTGTGCGATTAATAGTATGTATTTTGACATGGATGCCTACCCCCTTTTTCAGACCCCCCCCCCCACTTTATGAAAATGTTTGTAATGAAAGATATGTTCACACTATAAAAAAAAAAATACTAACTTTTTCCCCCAAAGCTGTGTGGTGACCCTGAGAAGTGTCAAGTTTACATTGTTGTACATGTAATTTTTCCATCCCTTTTCTTGTTACAGGATAATTCATTTGAATTTGAGAAGAGGAGAAACATTCCTGTGAAATACGACAGAGAACTTTGGCAGAAAACGATCAAGGCAATGGCAAGGGTGGAAGAAATCAAACAGAGAAGAACAGGACAGTTTGTTCTGAACAGGTAAATCTACTAATCTAGTCACTTTTTGAAAAAGCGAAGGGTGATTGCAAAGCATATAAGGCCACATTCTGTATTCATAAAGATAAGAAATGCATGTAGTTTAGTTGTCAAAAGGTAGCAGAGTAGTATCATCAACACAGGTGATGTCATGTCTATCCAATCAACCATTACTGAGATATTACAAGATATGTATTTACTTTCAAAGGGCAGGCGTACATCTGTTGGAATTCTCACAGGACTTACAGAACACGACAGATTTACCTACAGAATACAGCAGAATACTGTGACCAGCTATAGTTTCAGCTTGCTGGTCAACGTCACTAATATTAATAAACCAGGGCTTCACACTAGCACTTGCCCACTTGCCCGGGACAAGTAAATTTTGCTTCTGGGCGAGTGAAATTTTATGAAAATTAAATTTACTTGCCCAAATAGGCAAGTAAAATGTTGAACTCTAGAATCAAGAGTGTATTAAAGACTTGTATTTTTCAATTTAGTACACAACAAATAACAATCAACATTTTGTTCACTTGCTCAAGTAAAAATTTTGTTTGGGCAACTAAATGAAAGAAAACAAATAGTTTGCTTGCCAGATCAGGCAACCAGCCAAAAAGGTTAGTGTGGAAATCTGAATAAACTGACGTGTTTTCCTTCATAGTTTTTACAAATATAATGACCATAATTGTATTACATTTTAATTGTTAGATCATGCCAGTATTTTAAGAATTTTTTTAATGCCAAAACAAATATCTGAAGCATAGCCTAATAGTTTGGAGTGGAGGTGGACAATTGGTGGTTGAATAAAATTTTTAATACAGCTCTTGTGGTAAGCCTGTTTTTATGTTTTTTTCACCAAACCAGGTTAAAGAAGGGTACAGAGCTGAGGAAACAGAGGGACATCCAGGAGGTCAAACAGAGCATCCATCTCATCAAATCTCCTGCTGCCGGTAAAGAAATATTATCACATTATTCAGCCATTGACTGCTGTTCAAGGCATTGTGGAGACTTTTGTCCCCAAGAGATCTCAAACCCATGCTATAGTATAAAGCGATGGTTGTAGCTGCCTGAGATTGAGATCATCAGGGTGAATAGTTGTATAGTACCTAGAACTACAGCAGTCACTACCCATTTTATATACCAAATCTGTTGCTTCTGAAATATTTTCTCGGGTCAGGTAATTTCTGGAAAGTCAGGGAATTTGAAAATGCTTTTTCCAGTAGCAAAAAGTCAGGAGAGTCAGGGAATTCATCAATTTCTTCTGGAAAGTCAGGGAAAATGTTATTCAAGGTATTCTTGGAATGACCCCTGATTGAGAGCTTGCTAGTAAATTGTGATGATGTATTTTGACACACTTTAAGAATGTAAAACCAGTCATGGAAATTTACAGATTCTACTCTGGAAAGTCATGGAAAAGTCAGGGAATTTTGAAAATGTGTAAGTGTATGAACCCTGATTTCAGGGCAAATAGACTATTCTCGGGGAAAAAAAGACTATCCAATGCCTGTAATTTTAACAATTCAGTTGCAAAGGTTCTTGTTATAAGTTTTTCAATAGCTGCTATTATCAAAACCATGAATGGTTTGATAATTTGATAGTTTTGCTGCATGCATCATCATTCTAACTACAGTCTGACTTCATTTATCTGACGACCAGTCTCTTATCTTCCAGCAGTATATGTTTAGTGCAGGGCTCAACGAACGTGGGTGCCTGAGTTCCCAAGACACCTGAAAATCATGGCCGGGCACTCAGAAAAAAAAATAACCTGATCGATCAGGCAGTGCCTTTTTAAAAGTGTGCACATGTGTGCATGGCAAGTGCCAGATCCATATTTTTCTCTGGCATCAATATGTTGAATTTTCCCACTGGAATATGATTTGATACAGGAAAAATTCCAGCATTTGGATTTTGCTGTTGGGCAGCTGAATGTAAAATTCAAGCGCCCAACTGGATAGTCAATTAAAAAAAAGTTTTCAAGGCCTGTTAGTGTTAGAATGTAATGATCAATGTACCATTTTTATGTCCTCCATGTCACAGGTCTCAAGAAGAAACGAGAGGAGGAGGTACAAGTCATCGAAGAACAGGATGAGGAGATGGCAGAGGCAGAGGAGAACTAAACTGGAATCTAGGAAGATGCACTCAAACTGGACACGGGACTGGACAATACTAACAAATCTGAGAATAGCTCAGAACTTAACCAACAAGGTGCATCCTATCGTGAACTTATCCCTCAAGTCTTACCGTGGTGTTACTCAACAATGCTGTATTTTTACTGTATTGTTAAGCTGTTGTCTCTGAGATTCTGTAAATCCCATATTGTTAATACATGGCACATCCGGTTCCCATATCCAACGGGTGAAGTCGCAAAAGAATAACAATCTTTGTTGTACTGATGATAATATTTCCCAGTGAAAACATCTGCTTGGGAATGTTGTATCCTTTTCAGTTGAAGGTGTTGTCATCAAAGAGTCATGTTTATTGTAGTCATCATAAAGATCCACTGTCAAGGTGTAATGATATTGTGTCAGGCTTTCAAGCGCTCGTACTTTTCGTACTTTTTCCTACTTTTTTTACTCTCCTCCTACTCATCCTACTTTTTTCCCCAAAACTCCTACTTTCTCCTACTTTCTCCTACTTTTTTTTGTAAAAACCCTGTGAAAATAAAAATTTTTTATTGATCATATAAAATGCTGGATATATCGATTTTTTTTTCTAAATTTCTATCTGAGCACGCACTCTCGGCGGACGAAAACTACTCCAAAAAAAAAAAATCAAAACCCTGTGCATGTCCTACTTTTCTCCTATTTTTAGTTCTTTATATCCTACTTTTCTCCTACTTTTTCCTAAATTTAGCTCCTATTTTTCTCCTACTTTTTCACCATGGTCCACTTGAAAGCCTGTTGTGCCCTCTTTTGACTAAAAGATAAAAATGGGAGCCCCATTATTTCCCCATAAGGCATTGTAAACAGTGTGAGTTGAGTATTAAATAGGTTACAGCATTTTGTTGTGTGCCTTAATGAAAGGACCGTAGGTCCATAGATTTAATATGGAGTTAAGGGCCTATTCCTTGCACACAATGATTTGTTACAGCAGGGCACCGGAACAAATACATATTCATGAATATGTGCCTGTATTTTGAGACTAGTTCTCATCCTTTCTATCATTGAATTGCCCCTTGACCAGTGTGTCTGTAACTTGAGTTGTGTCCCTTCATGTGTTGATCAATCCTGGATAAGAAATTAAAGACACAATATAACATTGTGAATGCCCCATTTAAAAAATTGTGAAACTTTGCTATCTGACATAGCTTAGTGTTTGAATTAACAAATAAACACCCTAAAACACAAAACTTGAGACAGTTATGCTGTCACTTGTAAAACATGTACAGATGAAAATTGGCACATGAATTACTGTTGGCCAATGAAAATTCTGCAACACATCAGTCTATGAGGGAAAACTGGAATGGTTGCTCAAAGATTTTTGCTTCAATTTTTTTCAGGGCTTCATTTTTCGACCTTATCAGAGCCACTCATCATCATCATCATCGTTTTTCCCACTCTATGGGGTTGGACAGTACATTTCCTTGATGGCTCTCCTCCATGCTGTCCTGTCATTTGGGTCAATGTGGGTAATGTTGGATGCCTTTCTGTCTTCTTTGATCGTTTCCTCCCATGTCTTGTGGGGTCTCCCACGTGGAATCCTCCCAGCAACTGGGAAATTCAATATTCTCTGGAGCCAGTGGGTCTGTGCTCTCCTAGCCACATGCCCATACCATCTCAGCCTGCTCTTCCTCATCACCTGCCCTATCCTTACCAGGCCCATTGACTGGAGGAGGTCTTCATTTCTCCTCTCACATAATGATACCCTGCACATCCATTTGACCATCGTCATTTCAGCATTTCAGTTTGCTCCACGCTGGATGATTTTGTTGCCCATGTCTCGCTTCCGTAGGTCATGCATTTCCGCACACAAGCGTCGTACACCTTCCCTTTCACTTTCAGTGGGGTTGCTCCCGAGGTCAGGAAGGGAGAGAGTTCATTGGTAGCATAGAATCATGTACCTTAGAATTTTTAAACTGGAAACACTGTTATACAATGCCAATGTGCTAAGGAAGACCTGTTCAAAACCAAATGGGACCACTGGATTTAGGTGTGTGGTGTGTCAAAGGTGAAAGGTCATATCCAATTTAGATATACTATCTAGTGAGCATACAGAAATGTGTTCCTAATATGACAATGAACTTGACAATGGCGTACGGACAAGTTTAGAAGTTACTGGTTTCTTACAAGTTTGTTAGACTTGTTCTTGAGTCTTATCTTGCTTTGACAGAAAAACAAAGTGAGTCAGTAATATAATCTGTAGCCAAATAATATTTTAGATATAAGTATGTATGTAGATAAGCGTATCATTTCCTTTATTATTTTCTCTCATATGTACATTTACTACAAAAATGAATTATGATAGAACAATAAGGTCATCATTAGTGTTTGAGACACTTTATAACATTGTGGAAGTCTCATTTTAAAAAATTGTCAAACTTTGCTATCTGACATACCTGGCAGTGTTTGAATGGACAAATGAACACCCTAGAACACATAATTTTAGACAGTTATGCTGTCACTTGTGTAATATGTACAGATAAAAATTGGCACATGAATTATTCTCAGCTGATAGCAAATTCTGTCACACAGCAGTCTATGGGATAAACTGGAATGGTTGCGCAACGATTTTTACCTGTTAAAAGCACTTAATGATTGTTTTGAACTGTGAGTTTTTCAGGGCTGCATTTTTAGACCTTATCAGAGGGGATGGTAATATGGGGACTCATGTAGCTCATAATTTTTAAACTGAAAACATTGTTATACGATGCCTTTACTGTATAACCAGCATCTTGTGAATGATTTATTGATTTGAGCATGCACAAACAAGGTCAGCTAATCATATTTCTAGCAAGAATTGCAGGTATGACCAGAATATATTCACACATATACCCCTTGCTTACCAGGTGGGAATGCCATATGCAGAAAGCTCAAGTGCTAGTACTGGTATATCTTCAATTCATAATCTTTGTTATCTATAAAGATATTACTAGATAAGTCAGATTTTTATTCATATATACTAGGCACATAACACAAATGATTTTGTTTTTAAGAATATAGCTCACCTGAGCCGAAGGCTCAAGTGAGCTCTTGCGATCGCTTTTTGTCTGTCATCTGTCGTCCGTCGTGCGTCGTGCGTAAACTTTCACACATTTTCATCATCTTCTTTAAAATGCATGTTTGGATTTCGGCCAAACTTGGCAGGAATGATTCTTAGGGGGTGGGGATTCAATGGTTCTCAAATGGTTCAGCTGGCCCCCCTGGGGGCCTGGGGCGGGCCCTTAAAGGGCCAAAAGTAGGTAATTTTCAAGCATCATCTTCTCTAGATCCATAAATAGTTGAGCAAAGTCACTGTGTGTGTAGAAACCTCTATATGTAATGAATTATTGTTCCTCATGACAATGCCCAGGGCGGCCCGGTTTGGCCCCTGAGGGGGCAACAGGTTGGGGGAGGGCCCTATGGGAATAACTGACATTCACATCATTTTGTTTAAAGCACATCAATGCCATGATCATTTCGGCGGAAGCGTCTGGGAGGGGAAAAACCCCTCCCAGGTGAGAAAAATTACTTTGTGCCTTTGAAAATGTCATATCGTTTCAGCCTCCATTTTAATGAATGAATGCCCATAATTGATTTGTTGTTGTTTTGTGAGTGCCAAAGTTGAGCAAATGTCTTGTTTTATGATAAATGGGTGAGAGTTGCGACCGGGATTTCCCTCCCAGAGGTGAGAAAATTTGACAATTCTCAGCCAATAAAATGGTATTTTTAGCATCATTTAAGACCACAATTTTGTTCTTTTCTCAAATTCCGAGCGTCCAAAATTTTCACGCGTCATAATTTTTGTGGGGGGGGGGGCACCTGGGGGGGCACACACGAAATTTGTGGGGGGGGCGGCACCCGTGCCCCCCAGGCCCCCCGTAGCTACCGCCCATGTTTGTTTCTGTTTTATATATTTGTATGTTTTGTTTGTTTTATTCATCACGTGGGTTGACATATCGAAATACATACTCATAATTTTTAGTCTTTCTTTGGCTAGGCCCGGTCTAGACGTATCCCCCATACGAGGCATGCATGTAGCTATAAGATGCATTCAAAACGCGAGGCTAAATCCAACTTTCATTGATTGGTTAACTACTGATCCAGTATACAACATAATATTTGCACCCTACAGGGCTTTCCAGAAATTTCACCCCCTTATATTTAACTTTCTCTCAGTATTCAGCCACGAATTCTAGCAAAATTGAAAAGTTAGGCCTACCCCAGTTTCAACCATTCCTTGGCGAATTTCACCTGAGCACAAACGGACTGAAAATGTTGTTCCCAGCTTTACCCCAGAAAAAATGAAGGGGGGGGGGTTGTATGTTTGTTATAATACAAATTTAATGATATAAAAACTCTCATCTCTGCCATTTGGCTGGCTGCCTGAGTTTAATATGGCCATTCCAAAGTTTGATATGCGTTTTGCATTTAACTGTCAAATGCTCCCAAGGCTACTTTGATTTATGTTTCATTATTTATTTCTTATGCTTGGTGTTTACAGTAATCAAAACTATTATTGTTTCAAAGGACGTCATCAAAAACGACGACTACCCCTGGCGTATTTTGCTGAGCGGGGCAAGGGAATGTAGGAACCGGGAGGGAGTGGAGATTTCATGTGACGAGTGTGGGGGGGGGGGCAAAACATGAAAGGCCGAAACAAATATACCCCCCCCGCAGGATAATATTTCTCCGAGCGATACATATTTGTTAAAAAGTGGGAAAGATTAACCGTCGAAATCCCCCCCCCCAGCATTAACTACAAGTATAATAATCTATTTCAATCATATTTTACATGTATCTTTTGATACGTTGTGCAAATAACAAAAGCTATCTAAATATGCTAACAAAAAGTGATAAAATAATAAGTTTTAAAAAATTGCAGGGGGGGGCGGAATTGCAGACATGTCCTCCCCATCCCCCTCCCCACCCCCCCTCCCCCAGAGTAATGTCACCATGGAATTTTGGTCCCTCTACACTTCTTACTTGGGTTCCATGATATATGGTAAGCGTGGGAGGGTGGGGGAAACAGACCAGAAATCAAGTGGCAACCCTAACCATAACTGAGTTTTTATGAGATAATAACTACCTACATTGGTATCACCTGAATAATTTTCTATATATATACACACACACACACTCACACACACACACACACACACAACCACCACACCTATTACGTGTAAACTGCCCGCCAAACGGTGGACAGCTAAAAATACAAACACACTCCGTATACAACATGCAATCCGAGGACACACACTTCCCGTAGCTACAACATGCAATCTGGGACGTTGTCGTATATGATATGATATTTCACAGTAACCGGGGACGTTGGGAGTGACACACAAAATTTTGAAGCCATTTTCTAACATGCTTTAAGAGGCCATCTACGTCCTTGATTTCTGGCCATTTGAGGGGTGGGGGGACCGTCTCCCCGTTTTGCCTAACGTCCCCAATCTGATAGTGGAGTGTCATACTTACATCCCCGTTTAAACAGCATTTACAAACGGACACACACACACACACACACCCCCCCCACACACACACACACCACCACCACACCCACACACACACACACACCCACACACACACACACACACACACCACACACACACACACACCACACAATCACACACACACACCAAAACACACACACCACACACACACACACCCAATTACACTGTGCACGCATTGAAACCGATGACCATCCATTTTCCATATGAATTTTTGACAGACAAGCGATGACCACCACACACATGAGATACGCAATCACTGAACCGACTCGAACAGTCTGCGAATTTTACTCGTACGAACCGCATAGACATCGACAGAAACCTGTGAACTTGATGACCAAACTTTTTTTTAAACCGATATGCACACAAAGCATGTTAATTTGGGACTATCTGCCCAAAGTCTGGAACGATAACGTCATCGGTGGTTGTGCTGTGTCATGCGGTCCCTCGCTACAGTAACATTTCATTCGTATGTCATCGGTTTATATGCGTGCACAGAGTACACACCACACACACACACACACACACCAAAGTATTAGTTTTGGTCGATTAGACACATTTTTCATCGTCTATTATAAAGTAATGCGTATACACACCTCCAGCTACATTGTGGGTCCGTGAAATCAATTGTTAAGAACATGGTACAATTGGGATTAGCCTGCATTGTGGAGTTAAACCCCAAAAATGTTTCACCCCACATTGTTGGATTGTGGCCGTAATACACAAGTGAGCATCAACATACAACAAACACAAAATCACCATGGCGGTAATTCGTTTACTAACTTACCTAGAAGACTCACACAACCCACACACACGCACACACACACACACAATCCACCACACCCACCCACCCACGCAAACACACGCACAAACACAATGCCCACCAAACTCCCACATTACATACACACACTCGCCAATTTGCATGCGCACATTACTTGTCCTGCCCTACAAAAACTATACAAGCATTTCAGCAGTTGCACATCAACTTTCCAAGACATATTTCCATAAAAACATATTTTAAATACACTCATTCAAAATAAATATTTCAATCCATATCTAGCATTTATTCAACATATGACACAGGTTCAAAGATCTGACCACCATTTCACTACCAAAGGTGTGTTAAAATATTTAGGGCCGAGAAAATTACATTTTAAAAAATGGCGTAAAAGGGAAAAGTGTCTGTATTTTCAGTTTGCGCAACTTTCTTGCATTCTTTTCTTTTTTTTAAGAAAAATGGGATATTTTGGCCATTTTGGCCAAACAATAGCCATTTCGGGGTGACAAAAAATTTTCACCACCAACTTTGAAATGGTTGTTAATATCCATAAAATAGAGTATGTGTTACTCGTTTGTTAATATTCAACTAGTTTATAGTACAGTCTTTCCAGTTGAAACTGTATTGACTCAGTTTACTGCATATGTTACATGTAGTGATGCATAGAAACTTGCCCTTTGCCTGTGCCATGACACAGGGCAACTTTTATTGATACCTCAAAAAAGCCTTTCTTTTTCAGAATAATGGATATTCCAATTTCCAACCACCATAACATCTGATAGGGAAGGTGCTAGTACGAGGGTCTGAATTTACCCTTATTTTTATGCAGAATTCAATTAGCCTGCAAGTCCTCATTATTGCATTTCATTTACATTGTTAAGAAAATAAACTGGTTAGAAAAAAAGACTAGAGCAGTTCGACTTAGCTGGTGCCGCAAGTCGATGGTATGCCTCCGCCAGCCTGCACTCCCATCCAATGATGTAATTGAAAAGCTTCAAGTTACCATGGCTAGCAAGACCAATTAGATGAATAAGCATAATGATAAGCCCAATGTGACCCTTTGACCAAGTTACAGTACAATCCAATTTTTAAAGCCGCTCATCAAGCTTATCGCCGGTTAACGACGCCCAAATCAGACATATTTTTAAGGCCCGGTGACCTTTGACCTCTGACTTTCAACTCCAAAATCGAATCAGTAAATTTTGGTGCGCTTATATAAGATTACTTTCTCCCAAGTTACATCAAAATCGGAAAGTCATACTCAAGTTTATCACAGTAATGAGCACAAATCAGACATATTTTTAAGGCCCGGTGCACCTTTGACCTTTTGAGCGCTCCAAATCTAATTCAGTTTATTGGTGCCTCATAATACATACTTCACCCAAATACATTAAAAATCTGACAGTGCTGTTCTTCAAGTTATCATGGTAACGAGCCCAAATCACATATTTTAGGCTCGGTGACCTTTGACCTCCTTGACCTTTCAGCCCTCCAAAATCTAATCAGTTTTATTGGCTGCCTCTATAATTAAATTACTTCACCCAAAAGTTTCATCACAATCCGACCAGCCGCCTCTCAAGTTATCGCGTAACGAGCCCAAATCAGACATATTTAAGGTCTGGTACTTCGACCTTTTAACTCCAAATCTAATCAGTTCATTGAGTGCCCAATAATTACCATACTCACCCACGTTACAATGAAAATTCAACTGGCCGTTCTACAAGTTATCGCGCGCAGAACGAGCCCAAAATCAAGACATATTTTAGGCCCGGTTTACCTTTGACCTTTTCAGCCCAAAATCTAATCAGTTTTTCAAATTGTGGGCCTCATTAAATACATACTTCACCCAACGTTACATGACAATCCGACCAGCGCTCTCAAGTTATCGCCGGTAACGAGCCCAAATCAGACATAATTTAAGCCGGTGGACCTTTGACCTTTTGAGCCCAAAAATCTAAATCAGTTTCATTGGTGCCTTCATAATAACATACTTACACCAGTTACATGACAAGCCGACAGCCCGCTCTCAAGTTATCGTGCAGGTACGAGCCCCAAATCAGCGACATGTTTCAACCCTAATCAGGCTGCCGGCTTTTTTGGCTATGCTATATCTGGCCGGGGGGGCACGCCACGATCGCCCATCACGTATGGCTACAACAGCACTGTATAGTGATATACCCAGAATAATTTTCATATTTAATTAATTATGACCCTCAATTTATGCATAAAAACACTAATTAAGCTGTTAAATCATTGAATTAAGCTCCAAAAAACTGCTAATTTTTTGGTCTAGACTCTCTTCAAGTGTGCTTAGCACATGTACTGCAAAAAAATCGCGAAATCGAAATCGACATTTCCTATGTATTTCATTGTTTTGTGAATTTCTTATTGTATTTCTTTGTTTTTCAACCTTTTGTTTTCTATGTTTTTTTTCAACCGGAAATTTGTCACTGGGACACTTTCTGCGATCATAAAACAGCACCAAAATTACTTAATTTCAACCAGTAAAAGTAAAAATAATCATACATTATGAATTATTTGGCTGAAGAGCACAATTTGTATTGAAATTGTACACAAAATTCACGTTTTTGAAGCGATTTTTTGGGTGACATTGCACAGCTTACAAAATGTTACGTACTTCGGAGCGCCCGTACCCGGACGTCGCCAATTTGCGTTCTTAAAATGGCGAGACTCGAGAGAAAAAAGTCATGAAACGGCCGCGGCAATTGCTTACTCCGCGCTTGCAGACATATTGTGCGAAACGGATCTTAGGGGGGGGGGGGGGCGGCATTCACCCCCCCAGCCTTTTTAGCGGGTTAAGGCCGGTGTACCTTTGACCTTATGAGCTCCAAAAATCTAAGCAGTTCATTGGTGGCTCATGAGTACATACTTGGCTGTCCTAGTTACATACAAAATTCGATCAGGGGTTCTCAAAGTTATCGCGGGTAATTGACGCCCTAATCAGACATATTAAGCGCGCCCCCCACGCGTGACCTTTGACTTTGACCTTTCAGCCCCAAATCTAATCAGTATTGGCTGCCTCATAATACATACTTCACCCAAGTTACATTCCGACAATCCGACCACCCAGCTCTCAAGTAAGGCCAGTGGACTTTGACTCTTGACTTTTCAGCTCAAAATCTAATCAGTTCATTGGTGGCTCCATAGTACATACATTCGCGTCCCTAGTTACATCACAAATCGATTAGGGCGTTCTCAAGTTATCGCTTGGCGTAACGCAGCCCAAATCAGACATATCTAAGGCCCGGCGACCTTTGACCTTTGACCTTTCAGTCCTCCAAAATCTAATCAGTCATTGTGCCTCATCAATACATACTTCACCCAAATATTACATTGACAATCCGGACAGCGCTCTCAAGTTATCGCGGTAACGAGCCCAAATCAGCATATATTTAAGGCCGGTGACCTTTGACCTTGACCTTCAGCCTCCAAAATCTAATCAGTTCATTGGTGGCTCATAGTACATACCTAGGTCCTAGTTACATCAAAATTCCGCATCGGCGCGGTTTCAAGTTATCGCCAGGTAACGAGATCTGGTAAACGGTCCACGCACGGACGGACACCGGAAAAAACAAGACCCTGCCTCCGGCAAACTCGTTGCGGAGCATAAAAAATGTTTCCCCTACCCCTTAATTTCTGAAAAGTTGTGAAAAAATAAGTCGCATTTGCTCAAAAAATTATTCTGCGTGAAAACCAATCAAGCTAACCAGGGCCTGAAAATTTTAATAAATTATGCCCCTACATTCCCAATAAGTGATTAGATTTCTGATATGCCGCTCGCCTTTCATACTTTTTTGAAAATTATTTTTTTTGTACAATTTACATTTTACGATTTTGAACCCAAGATTAAATGCACACCTGTACAATCTACTATAATTCAATTATGTATTGAAAATTTATGGGTACTTTCTCTTCTAAAACTACCGCACCTGTTTCTTTTGAAAACATTTCCAAATACCAAAAATGCAATATGCATACATTAGTTGTTGCTACGTCTGCAAGCCTCCAGCAAGCTATTCAGGCTGCTGAGAGCAACCTTTGTCAAACAGAAATAGTATGCAAGTAAAAATTTGTATTTATTATGAAACTGTTCGAAAGGCAACATATGCCGCCTCCACGCTGTTGGCTTCAGACATTTAGATTAACCCATCTTTATATTGGTAAGGAAACTACTATCTTACAGTCAACTGCTTTGAATCAAATACCCCAAAAAGTAGTTCTTGATTTAAGGCAAAGTAAGTATATCCTGGAGGCTAAAACAGTCGCGAGAGTGAGCTGACTATGAAGTTCAAAAAACTGTTGCATGGTCTAGAACTGAGACTACATATGCCCAGCTAGCTACATGGCAAAAGAAATTTTTACATTATCTAAAAAACGAAAAAGCATATTTTGCATTCTTTTTTTACTTCAGAATGAATTCAGCACAAAACATTAGAAAACGTGTTTTTTGTTTTGAAAACATTAAAAGTTCATAGTTTTGTATTTTGGCAGTCAAATGGTGTAGCCATTTGAACCTTGCATATTGTCTCCCTTATTTCACATAAAATTGCCTTGAAGCCATGACACATATTCCCACACAGCATTTTTGAGAAATAGTTTATGATATTGCACCATCTGTCTGTCTGTCATTTCGTTTGGCTGGAAAAGCGGCTTGGACAGCAGGATTAATCTTAATCCATTTTAAAGGGTCTTCACTGAGCATCTAGCAGCGCTAATCACTGTACCATTACACGATTTCAGAAGATTAAACCATGCACAGTGACATCTAAGCCAGTGATTTTGGCAAAAAGGGCATATCATAAAACAGTCATATATTACACACATACGCAGAGATGATCTGTTGCATATGTGCAAATAATATCTGCATTTTTTTTTTTTTGCTGCTGATTTCATTTGAATGGTTTTCCAAACAAAATATTTATTTAGCCAAGTCTTAAAAGTCAGTGATTTTTTTTTTCTGTGATAATACCAGCCTATCTTCTAACTTATTAGCCAATTTTTTGTTTTTTGTCGTTGGCAGAAAATGCCTATCTGCCCACATATTGCCCTCCTAAAAATACATTGATTAGAGTGTTTAACATTTGGCAAAAAAGATGTAATCTCAAAGATATGCCCTGTTTGCCAAATTAATCAATTGGCAATTTGTTCTTGTGATTGTTTAGATAAAATGAATGTATGTGCATAAATTTTTAACTGGTTTTTAAATTCGGGTAAAGCACAGAAGACAACACATCAGGAATTATAAACAAAATAATTTACCTGGGCCCCCTTATTGCCATAAAAGGCTTGTACGAGAGATAAAACTTTGCGTTATTGAACTGAGCGGTTTTTTTTGCCTTCGGCCAAAATAAATGTTATAATTATGGTACCGGAGTTTTGTACTTAACCAGAGAAATTATCTCGGTAAAAGTTTTTATGCCAACAGGCCATGGTCTCAAGAGTTTTTTTTTTTTTATTTCACAACGAGAGTCTTTCGTATTTATATGATCGTGTTCTGATCATAGGCTCTTAACTGAAAGAAGTAATCAAGCTATGGCAATGGCCACTGCCAGCCAGATTTCAGCTTACCATGTACAGTGATGCCCAATCCACGAGCTGGAAATGTAAGGGGGCTGGTCATGACCTGTCATTGAGCGGCGCCGTGAGATTGTTATTCCACATGCAATGCGTCCTGAAATTTGGTCCATTTTCATAATGACATCTAAACATCGCGGCAGATTGGAGTATGTTTAACTCTCTCTTCAGTTCACCAAAAACACAGACTCCATACACTGCCTGAATGTGATGTTATGAATGGTACTGAAATCACTGTTTCTCCGTTTGAGATTATATTTTCATACCTTTCAAAACCATTTATGATGAAGATTTTTTTACTCCCTGAACCTCAAAAAAAACAATCCTGAACAACTTTTTCTTGTAATTGTTTTCACCAGCTGCCAGAGAATTGCTGTTCTTCACGCCTGATCACGACCGCCTTTCTTCTTCTTTCCAGATTTTCTGTTGAAGAAATGATAAGGAGCTTCAATTAATGAATCTAATTTTGACTTTTAAAATGAAATTAAAAGGGTTCACTTTTGCGGCCATTCCAAAGTACATAATAACCATAATTTACAGGCTAAATGATAGTCGTTCTGAATTTTCAAACTGATCCAGTGCGATAAATCATTGCCCACTTCTTCATCAG
The DNA here is from genome assembly GCA_001188425.1 of Eucidaris tribuloides. Classification (NCBI taxonomy): domain Eukaryota; kingdom Metazoa; phylum Echinodermata; class Echinoidea; order Cidaroida; family Cidaridae; genus Eucidaris; species Eucidaris tribuloides. The sequence goes on along the minus strand of JZLH01S0406439.1, from coordinate 28,892 downwards.
CTATTAGTCATGAGGGCCATCTTAAAGATTGAGCTTAGGATTTGCCCAAGTTCCATTACTTCCCTTCATTATCAATACCAAACGGTAGTTTAGTACTTACAAATGCGTGCTGTTGGAAAGTTTGCGATTCCATCCGTTCTATGAATCTTGGTTGCTTTTATGAGAAAACTAATTAACGATGTTACCAGAATATTGTCTTTCCGCGCAGTTTAAATTTTCCTAAAATTGTGGATCACAGTTATGTGTATGTTCGTATGACCAGCGATAGAACAATGATTGCCTTTAATGGCCTAAACTCTGCACGGACCTTTGGCTAATGGCTGATTGCGACAATTCTTGGAACTTACAGAACGGCCTGTTGCACATTAACGTCACTGTAAATTTTTTGATGTGTTAAATTGTGTAGGATTTTCACCAAAAACTATGCTATTCTACCAGAGGTTCAATAACAGGTGTTTATTTATAACTAATTTTCCACATTGTGAACGATTTGAGCTGATTTCATATCATTTGTCGAAGTTTTGGCTGTGCCAAATCCTGAACTTTCTGTGCTTGAAAGCCATACCAGGGACGATGATGCACTTAGGCCATGTTTTGTACTGTCCAAACAGTGGCATTGAGCCATTTGCGGGGATTTTTTTTTTTTGGCGGGGGGGGGATTTGCAGGGCTAGAAAAAAAATCATAAATTTTCTGGCACGATCCCATGCAACAAATTTGCAAAAATGAACAGTTGTGTATTCGTTTTCATATTTTTATGGTAAGTGTTATCTTTGGTTTTGCGTTGCACCGTATTTTTAAAACATAGTTTCAATGATTTTATTAGATCTTTCAAGTTTGTCAAATAATTGGGAGGGGTGGGGGGGGTGAAACATATAGTTGGCCCAACTCAATATTATTCATGGGGGGAGCGGGGGGTCAAACTCCGGCCATGTCATTCGATTCTCAAATTTGTTCATTTTGTATGAAACCCCAACACAAGAAAGCCTCAAGAACCTATAAAATAAGAATGGAAATTGCTAAGACCAAGCAAATTTGGTGGGGTAGGGTCAAGATTATGCTGAAAAATTTCGAACAAAATTTGGACTTCTTATCTTAACTCTTTGTGCTGCGGGACCGCCTGAAGCCCCTGCCATGTGGCATTTTTTTTCAGAGCGCTCAGTTTACCGGGAAAGGCAAATGAATGACTGGACTTCAACTAGCCTATAACATTGCCAAAACATCGTTTTTACGGAAAAATGTTGCTGCAGCCAAAGTGAAGTACTATTTTGCAGACCTTCTGATTGCATAAAGCTATTTGGAAATATTACATTCTGGTATTTTTTTGAGTAATGACCTAATTTGCAACCAATATTAAACATTAAAGTTCTACGCGTCCTGCTGATATATATACTGATTCCATTCAAATAATACAAGAGGGTGAACAGGCAAGCCTGCATATAGAAACCTGATTTGTCACAATTTTAGAGATGATGTCAACTCCAAAGGTCAATGAATAGATTATAATGCAAGAGATTATCAGTGAAAACGCATCTTATTTGTAATTGACTTGAGTGTTCTTTTCAAAAATTCACTGTCCTCTAATCCAGCGTCTTTTGTATTACGGGGCCTTGATTGTATTTATCAATTATTATGTTCTTTATAGAATCTTACATAATACCCCGTACTTTGGGAATTAAACAATACAAAAGCGAATACCACTACCATCGGGGAAAATCAGCTGTAATTCAGTGAATACAATCATTTCTACCGTTGAATGCGTTTGAAATGCGAATCCTGCATTACTGCCCGGGAGAGCAATGAGTGCCGAACTAGGGTTGGCTGTTAAAGAGTTAATTCCTCTATGCTAGACTCAAAACTGTTCACTTGCCCCCCATACATACCTTCCTCTCCTCTTCAGTTCTTTCCTTGTCATCTCGAGTCCGGCTGGCCATCGGCAGTGTCTTCATTGCTTCTCCAGACTCCTTCTGCAACTTCATCCTCTTCTCCTTCCTCATCCTCCTCTTCTACCTCACACCCGTCCCGTCCCTCACCTGTTCTTAGCCCCAAAGTGGCGCAGGGAGTAACCCTTTCTTCCCACCAACCGTGCTATTGACCGTGGTCTTCTCTGTCTGTTGTTGTGCGCTCACTACCAGTCTTCAGGCTCAGTACCCTCTGTTGGCTAGTACGCTTGCTGGGAAGTGATCTCGGGTTGGGTTTGATTTTGTCTTGGAAAATGTTGCATGTTTTGACTGTGGATGCAGAAGCGTAAAATGCTTACAAAATCTTGAAGCAGTGTATAATTTCGGTCAATCTTTACACCAGGGTCATTACAGTTACAATTTTCAAAATTCCCTCACTATTCCATGACTTTCAGGAAGCAGACACCTGTAAATTTCCCATAACAGTTTTTACATTCTTTAAAGTGGTGTTAAAAATACATCATCGCAATATTACTAGCAAGCCTCTCAATTTAAGAGTCATTCTTAGAATACCTTAAACAAATATTCCCTGACTTTCCCTGAAGAATTGATGAATTTTCCTGACTCTCCCGACTTTTTGCTACTGCCGGAAAAAGCATTTCAATTCCCTGACTTTCCCAGAAATTCCCTGACCTGTGACGAAAACTTTGCTACACCTTTTTTTTTACCCAGAAATCTTTTCAAACATTTGATACTGTCACACTTAGCACATCGGAAACACAACATCAAGATCTACCAAAAAATTATTTTGAATGACAAAATGTAACGTTTAAAATGATCAAGTGAGAAGGTATGACATTACCTATTTGAAATGACATGCCATTGGGACTGTGAACAGTGGTTAATTTCAGAGGAGAAATGCTTACAATTTTGACCTGCATATCCATATTTTGGTGCTGCTGATGACATGTCTAACAATATCCCACCCCAAAATTGTCCCAAATCCAAAATAAACTTCTTATGTATTTTATTGGATTTTTGTTTCCCGAATTTCTCAGTAATTGCTTTGGTTTTCTGACCCTTTGCTATTTTTTTTTTTTTGGCGGCGGGGGGAGGGGGGAGCCCAAAATTATGCTAAAATTAACCAATTTCAGGCATTGACAGCTTAAAAATAAAAATAATTATTATGAATTAATTTGAAAACACACACTCTGTATTACAAATTTGCTACACAAAATCATATTTTAGTCTGCATGAGCTCTTACAAAAAGCTTACATAACTCCAAGAACTGTTAACGCTGGGTGAGGTCTCAAAATATGACGAACTTCAAAGAAAGCAGTCATGAATTTCCATGGCAAGAGCATTGCGTGTTGCAGAGAAATCACTGGAAATGTTGGGGGGGAGGACATGATGGCTCCCATCCTATTTAGGGGTTAACCTTCATAGTACCGCAGGAAACAATTTACTTACAACGGCCTTTTCCTCCTTTTTCTTCTGGATCTCTAATGCACGCTTGTTCAAGTGAAAAGTCAACCAATCCGCGAGTCTCTGCAAAACACAAAAATACACTATAATGTATACATCACAACATCATGCTCTGTACATTTTCTTCCAATAAAATAG
>JZLH01S0406439.1:2881-16546 GCA_001188425.1 Eucidaris tribuloides | reverse complement strand
TTATACTTCTTTTCATATAATCAGACTCGTTGAAAGGGAAATAAGTTAATGGTGTTTGCCATTGGAACCAAATCATATTCCTTTAAAACCTAATGTAAACCATAACTTAACTTTGCAAGTTTTACATAACTTTGACCAAGCTTTAAAAGTCTTTAACCAATGAACAAAAAATGCTTGTCTAATAATTCAACACATAAAACAATTCACATAATACTTGATTTATTTTGTTATTTGATTGCTTGGTTATTTCTGGTAAATAACAAATATAAAAAAAAAATCATATAAAAGACTGTTAGAAACCTTTTTTAAAGTTATCAGTAACCTTCACAATTCTCCACAGGTCGTCTCTTATCTTGCTTATCTTTTCTTGTGAAAACCTCTGAAACTTTATGTTTCAAAGGAAAATGTTTGTTTAGACTGAAATTTTGTGCTGCAGAAATGCAAACATGCTTTTCGTTTTTTCTTTTTTTCTTTATGTATTTCTTCTTATTATTGTCAATTGTTTGTGGTGTTTATCATGGACACAGTGTTTCAAATCAGACCACAATTTACTTACAAAGTGTGTATAAATTATTTTAAGGGAGAGGAAAGGATTTTAAACCATGAATATATGTCTGTTCTAAGGTTTAAAAAAAAAGGATTTCAGTTTTTGGAACTTTAGACCCTGTATCTTCACATTGATGAGAAAAAAAAAAAACAGATTTAATGGCACATTTTGGAATCGTGAAAAAAATTCACCAACTTTGAATGGTTGCAGAAATTCACAAAATCAAAGAATATAGTATTTTATATTGTTTATTTTAATAATTCATATCACAATTCTTTCCAGTGCAGACTGCAATTTGGGCAATTCCACGGAAAATGTTACCAAGGGTGAAAAAATGAAAATCAAAGGAACAGCTTTGTTTTTTACCCTGGAAAGTATTCAGGAAGTGGTCAACATCACATGGACCAATGAAAAAATTGCCGGCTCAAGTCGCGAAAAGATATTTTTTGAGACTATGAAATAAACGTGATTATGTAAAGAATTGCCTCAAGTAAAATTTCAGCGTGTTTGCCAGTTTTTTTTGTAATGCATGAAAAATTAGTCCAACTATAAATGACTTTCAGGAACATTATTTCTTATGCAGAAAATTAAAGCTGAGGATTCATTTTAACATCATTCCTCGCTGGAATACCGCCAAGAAAATAATCTTTCTGAAATATTGACTTCATTCAATTTTTTCTCATTTCCCTCGTCGCTGGAGATGTAATGTCACGTAACGTTTCGATATAAAAGTTTTTACAGTTCACTATTGTTTTGGTCCAAATATTGTTTCTAATTCAAATGCCAAAGCCTAAAATGTGATATCACACAACATTATCATGATTTTTTTAGAGAATTTGCCATTGTTCATCCCCAAAAAAAGCGTATACGGAATTACACAACCAATTTTGCCCGTTACGGACATTACAATTTGTATTCAAAGTGTAGCTAGCATTGATTACAGTCCATAATAGTTAGATTCAAACTGTAATGTTGATATCTGTCATAATAGATACTCGTTAATTATTCATTAACATTAAATGTTAGCACATTACTTTAGCAAACAATGCACTATTTCACTTTGGCATTTTGACTAATCCTCTAACAGCTTGTCAATGTACTTGTACTACATCCCCATGCTTCCTGATCGTTCATGTCTGCAACACAGCAACTGCTACTCAAGCTGGCAAGTGCTTTGTACTCGCTTTTCAGTTGATGCTGAAGAGTATAACAGGAGGATGAAGAAGTGAGGAAACAACCAACTCCTGCCTTTAATAGCTTCCAATGGGGTCCTTTTTCATGCTAGAGATTTAAGACAAAAACAATTGCCAAGTACTTTGTCGAATCAGAAGGATCCATTTTTGAAGGATGCAGTATGAAATTTCTTGAAAAGACCAGAGATCATGAATTTTTCTTTGATGTACACAACACGCAAAAAAGGAAGAAGTTATTAGGCTACCCTCTCCCACAATGCGAGCACACAGGAACCACTTCTGTTTTCCAAGCTGTGTGGAAGCAGAATATGATAATATCCTCTAAACAGACCTTTCTGACACTTGACATAAATGTCCGTCTGGAAAACACAAGAAAAAGCACATCCTTTTATGCTTGTAAAAAAGGACCTATTGATACTTTTGTTCGTGAACTATTTATGCCATTGTTTTAATTAAGTAATAAAAGCAGCTTATTTAGGCATATTGATTTATGCTCAGTCATGAGGTATGAGTGTACCTAGCTGATAGAATGAAAAGGTGTAATGTCGGTAACGCATTTCTGTAATGACACATTTTTATGATTACAGCATTTTGATCAATCAATTACAAAAAGTACAAAGCCTGATTTACATGTTATTTACAGAATCACGATCGCATTACAGACATTAAAATTTAGCCCTTTTAGATTCTACTAATGAAAAAAGTTACAACTAATAAAGTATTGGGGTTACCCCCAAATACTCCTCAAATTTGGACAACTTCAAAAATAAAAGAATTCATGATTTGCTTTGGCCACACATTTTAAATATCTATGGAGTACTATACGAACTGAAAAGACAATATTAAAAATACAATCATGTGAAACCCTTCCACTTTATGAAAGTGGACAAATCTGTAATGTCCGTAACGCTCAAAATGTAATGTCCGTAATCGCCACAATCTATGGCTTGTAGGAGTGGAACATGATTATCTAGTTCACTAAATTTTAACTTAATTCTTATTTAACATTCCTACCTTTCAATTTATTAGTAGATGGTTTAACTGTCTGCTTAAACTCACAGACTTTTCAATGAACATACAGGCATGCCAAAAAGCGTGTCCAAAAATGTAATGCCGATTAACGGCACACATTTTGTCCAGTAGCTACCACACAAGTGATTGAAATGGATGGAAATTTTCACTGTTATATAATTTAGGACCATATGTGAGTGTGATTCATTTTATGAGTTCTAATAGAAATGTTGTGATTATCCTGAATGACCTTTGAAGTTTGGCAAAAAAATCTCTGAAATGTTAATGTCCGTAACGTGGAATTGCCCATTTGCTATTAATTTTACTGCATATTTTAACATGTGGTTAAAAAAAAGACCCTTTTCAGAGTAGTGGCATCTTTTGAACCACTTTATCTGATAGGGAGGGTTAGAAAGCTGAATTTATCCCCTCCTTTCATGCAGAAATTTAATAAGCTATAGCTTCACTATAAATTTTTATTTTTCACTAACAACATGGTAAGAACTTATTTCCAAAAGGGGGGTTAGCTATCCATTTTTCATCATAATGCTTGATTTTTTTATACGGATCAATCTACACAACTTCTAGTAGCACTATCTGATAAACAAGAACGAAAAAGTTTGAAGTTGCCGCCCAAAAAGTGGTAAGAAATGGCGCAAATAAAAATGACTTTATTTCCAATAAAGGGGGTAGCATCCATTTCAAGTTTATTTCCAAAAAGGGGCTAGATCCAAACACATAAATAAACAGGTGAAGAATGATAAAGAGCTACCCTAATTTTTAAACAGAGATTCTGTGTAAAAATACGACATTCTGAAAAAATATATATTACAGTTGTCCAGAAAAAAGAAACCGAGGTTTATGAGATATTTCACATATCTTAAACACAAGTATGAAAAATAAGTAACATGGTTGAAAAGCATATTTTCTCTGCTTTTATGCATTACTTTAGTTCACAGAGATTCCCATTCATCGCATGGCTGAGCCAAGACAATAAGAAGGAGACACAGGTATAAAATCATTTGCCACGAGCAAATTTGGAAATTCAAACTATTCTGCTGAATGTATTTTCTGAGTAATTTATCGACTAAGGCAACATTGAAAAGCTGATTTTTATCTTCTTTCATATGATTACCATAATTCGTGAAACATTCTTTGCATCAATGTAGAAAAGACCAATTTAAAATGATAGCATATGCTTTTCAGAAATGTTCCAAATGCATTCATTAACAGTTTTTGGAAATCGCAGCCAGCAAGCAATTATTTACCCATGCCGGAACATGTGACTCGCGGAGCTTATTGTTGATTTGTCCCGAGCAATATTATGTGAAGTCAGCAGTGCGTGAATTTTAATTGTTCTGTTAGTCTGCGTTCTGAAAATTTATTCATTTAAAAAATCACGCTAACACAGGCATGTTTTAAATTTTTACTTCTTGCTCGGGCATACATAATTCATTTTTTTAGCCTGAGGCTGTCTATTATAAATGAGAAAATTCTGAATTTTTACGTCATGCTCTTTATTTTTCAAAAACAATAAACATTTCTACCAGAAAATGGACTCAAAGAATGGAATATGCGCTGTGCAAATGAATTTTGGTAGGCACCAATATCCATGTATTTTTAGTGCATTATGCTGAATAATTTATAAAAGTTAATGTATTCAAATTGAAAGAAGAGGAATTAGGCTTTACCGAATCATACCTAATTTATTTAATGAAACTATTCATTAGATAAGGAATATTTTTGCGACTGAAACTCCGGTTTCTTTTTTTCTGGGACAATGTATATTGGGTAAACCCATCAAGTTATTTGGTCTGAATATCTAACAATTATGCCCCTTACTAATTATTTTCAATAAGAGATTAGATTTCCAATATGGTACCATAGTTTTCTTTTCTTTTCAAAATTTATTTTTAGAATGGATTTCACTATTTTGAATCCCCAAATGACATGCAATAGATCATTTGTATTATAATATTTCAAATTTAGACATGGTTTCTCTTCTGAACCTAGTGAAGAGATATTTATTTTTCACCTGTTTGTAATGGATAGGATACATTTTCAATCAAAAATGCATGTGATAACATTAGTTGAGCATGTTGTGGCAAACCTCCAGAAGAGCCATCCTTTTGTTAGACCAGAATAGTATGGTACAATGCATTTACCTATGAAACTAGTCTAAAGGTATCATATGCGTCTGGTTTCCAGACTCATTTAGATTAACCCATCTTCATATATACTGATAAATAGTGGAGCAGAGAATAACCATAACAATCGTTCAGTTGATGATACCAAGCATGGAATTTGGCACAAAATGTAGAATTAAGGTCGCTCTTTCAGAAAAGATCATGGCCACGAAAAAATTCCAGATGGGCCATATTCCAAGATGGCTGCCAGAATGACATCAATTATGAGATAATCACCAGGTGTTTGTTGGATGTGTGTCGAAATTGCTAGTAAAATTTCAAACTTATGAACTGAGTGCGTAAAGTATTCATAGAAGCTGAAGAGTCACCAAAAGGTCAACAGGTCAGATGCAGGGCTGTCAATTGACTTTCTGAGCCCAAAGCTATGTTTTTAGCAAGTTTTCTAATTAATTTCCCATAATTTTGCCCCTATTTGACAATTGTGACCACAACTTGGGTGTTAGATGTATCATAGCAAGACTGAATGGTACACAAAACGTCAAAGGATTCACCTGCAAGCGGGTCAATGAACCAATTTTGAGCCAAAGTGTTAATTTTCTTGAGCCAGTGTATTTGTATTATGGGCCCCGTAACTTTGCTCCCATTTGCACAATTGTGCACCAAACTTGAGTGGTAGAGTCTCATATTGAGCTGAGGTCACCGAAAGGTAAAGGTCACTGGCAGGGTCAACGACCTTTTTTCAGCCCATTGATTATTTTGGGGAAATTTCTATTATTGTCCATAACTTTGCTCCCTTTTGCACAATTGTGACCAAACTGGGGTAGATGTCACAAGGAAGCTGAAGGTCATCGAATAAGCGTCAAGGGTCACTGCAAGGTGTCAACGACCTTTTTGAGCCAATGTTATTTGGGGGGCGCAAGTTTTAGTTGATTGTGGGTCAAAATATTGGAATTAAAGTTTCAGACTTTTAGACCTTTAACCTTGCGACAGATTAAATATAATTTTTAAAAGCAGATCGGACATGGCTGCCTTTTTCCAAGATAGCCCACCAGATATACCAGATGTCATTGGCAAAATTACAATATCGTCTCGATATGTCGAGGGGGATGCTTAGATCCAACTATTAGTGTTTTTGGTCCACTTATATCAGAAAAGTATATAGAAACCACAGGCCAATTAATTTGTGTTAACCCTTTATTCAATAAACATAAAAATAAAGAACTGACAAAGGTTACAAGTATCTTCCCCCCAAATTCTTAATAACTCGATGCTCTCTTAAATAATCCTCTTACCAATAGAAATTATATTAAATACAATCATTAACCCCACCGTCCGTGTGTCTACATTTCTTTCAACCCTTAAACATAAAAGTTAATCGGTCCGCTACATGAAATAAAAAACAAAAGATTTAACACAGATTGCAATTAACGTAATTAAATCTCCCTCCCCAATTTTCTTAAGATTTGGACATCCTCCCATCCGTTCCTGAACTCGAAAAATCAATGTCAATGATAGGTTATTTGTTTTTTCCTTTTGAATACAAACTTCAAAAAGTTATCCACCTTTCAAAATAGTTTGCTAGTATTAAGAACTATGATAAGTATTTCACCCAATGGAGTCACTACTTTACCCTCATCCCATTCCTTATCAACGTAACTGACGTAAAAAGGACATCATCAACTTTATATTCCATACTCAAAAGTAATAACTAAAACATCATTTTATTTATAACCTCACTAGTCCGAATTGAATGCTAAAATAACCTTTACCATCCATTGATTCAACATTTCCACTTTAGCTTGCCTGGCAAATTTAATACAGGAGCAGTCTGCAGAGCTGGGTGCAAACATTAGTCCATTACTTCAATACATTCTGATTTCTACGTCAGTTCCTTTAACCATTTATTGGAAAAGTCTCGGCTTCACGCAACCTGCCCAATACAACTAAAACTGCCCGCGTTTTTCAACCTGAATATTTAATTCTTCCCTTGTGAGGCTTCCTATTTGCTGTAAAACATACTTGCTTGCTGTTCACCATTAAGTTCCTTTCGATCTTTACGTTCATAACATTTGACAAGATGTTAATAAATTGTCTGAACTTCATTCAAATTTAATCTCTACATGGCGTGCGACCATTTTTTTTTCTTCATCAAAAGAGGCATTTCTTTGTTATCTATGACAATGTGAATTAAATTTCGGACAAATAAATCCTAGCCAGAAATACAGAAAATTAATTTCTGAAAACAACACGAGACCAGACAAATAGAAAAGTCAGCCATTGGCAGCTTACGTTAGTACTTCACTATGGTATAACAAGGAATAGGTGATTTGCCAAAATGTGTTTCGCCCAGCTCGCATACATACAAACTTGCCTAAAAAATGTAACATTGAGCTGAAATGGTTTTGGACCCCTGACCCAGTGACCTTTGACCTATTGGTTGACCCCAGTTTTCGTATGAGACATTTACCACCCAAGTTCGGTCACAATTGGGCGAATAGGGGCAGTTACGGGAACCTAATGGAAACTTGCTCAAAAACATAACTTGAGCTAAAAAGGTTGTTGACCTGCCGAGTGATCCTATTGACCTTTAAGTGACATTTATTTGCCCCTATGGCAGAACATTCTACCATCCAGCGGTTTTTGGTTCACATATTATGCCAATATGCAGGGCAAAGTTCATGGCCATATAAACATTGCCTCAAAAACTTAACATTGGGCTCAAGGTCATTGCACCTGTCAATTTGACCTTTGAATCTTATTTTGGTGAACCTTCAGCTCCCATATGAGGACATCTACCTCCCAAGTTGGTCACAATTATGCAAAGGAGGCAAAAGTTATGGGACCATAAACAGAAAACTGCGCCAAAAATTAACCTTGGGCTCAAAGGTCGATTGAACCTGCCAATGACCTTTGACCTTTGATTGACCTTTCAGTCTTATATGAGACAATCTACCACCGATTTGGTCACAATTGTGACAATTTTGCGCGGCAAAATAATAGACACTTGTTTTCAAAAACCTAACATTGAATATCAAAAGAGTCATTTGACCCATCTGCCAATGATCTTCTGACCTTTTGGTGACCTATTGCTCTCATTGAGACATTACCCAAGTTTAAAATTCGAAATTTTACTCATTTTGACCCACATCCAACAAAAATTTGGCAAACTATCCCATATAATTATGTGTCACTGGCAGCCAATCTTGGAAAATGGCGGCCATCTTGCGATTTTTTTTCGAGTGGCCAGAGATCTTTTTCTGAAAGTGACCTTTACTCTATATTGGACCAAATTCATGCTTGTATCATCAACTGAACGATTATGGCCTCAAAATCACATTTATCTGCTCCACTATAACGTAACATTTTTATCTTCACGTCAACTGCTTTTTAGCAATACTAGAGTCTTGAATTTGAGGCGATGTGAGTTGTCTCCGGAGGAAAAAAAAAGTCAGGAGAGTGGGTGTTAATTTACAGGTAAAAAAATTGCCTGTCTGCTGACTGAGACTACATGCTACATTTGCAAATACATACACCAACAAATTCTGAAATATCTTTAAAAAAAGAGAGCAAACATTTTGCATTTCCAACTTCAGAAATATGTTTCATCACAAAAATTTTGGATTAGAAAACATATATTTCTTTATGAAAACATCAAAGTTCATATTTTTCGTATTTGACAGTTACCAGTGGTAGAACCTTGAACCTTAGTCATAACTGCTTGCAGTTTATACTTACTGGACATATTTCAAGTTCTCAAGTTTCTAGATTATGCAACGTTTTTTACCTCCGTAGTACACTTAATAGTACACTATTTCATATTGGCTTGACATTTTACTTTTCTGTTTGGACCAGTTTGCTCTGAGCAACCTGCAGCTTGCTGAGGCTTTGCACAGACATTCAGCAACAACTAGATGCATACGATCGCGTATTGCATGTTTGGTGCTGAAAATTGTATTCATCACAGGCGGCGGGTGGTTGTATATTGGCATCAAGCTGAGTGCTCGTGAACTATCTGCTTTGCAGACTCTAACAATGGCCGTCGTGACACGTGAATGACCTTTAACAAGCGTGATTATGAAACAAAGGAGATACATTTAAATAATATTTTTTTTGTTCTACTGTTAACATGATTACTGAGGTCCCTACACTATGTAATCATTTTGAAAAAAAAAATGCGTCAGTATGCTTTGTCAAGGCCCCCAGGGCGGGGGGGTGGGCAGCAGCATAGACAAGACCTATATTTTCATTTTAAAAACGATAATTTTCCGCCTATAAATACCTTTTCCACACTTTGTCAGTCAATTGATGTGTCAGATTTCTTAACTTGATCATAAACTACAAGTGTGAATTTATAACTTCATTTTTTTTTGTATAGCTTAATGTAAGTCTATTACTGTTACTCGAATGTAATAGTGTTACCGAAAAACTAAGAAAAAAAAATCAAAATAAAAGTCAGTAGATATGTATCCAAAAAGCAATTTGTGTTGCTAATCTACATGAAACTAACTTCATTATCTGGTTCTAAATGGTGTATTTCCTTTTTTACCTTGGTTAGTGGTAATGGCTATTACTTGTTTAGAGTGTGATCAATCTTGAGATTTTTAACATTATTTTCTATGAAAAGATGGTCGAAAAATACACAAATTCTGGCACTTCTAGTTCAAAATTAGTAGAAAGCAGGAGAGTAGAAGGTAGTTTGTGATGCACGTCACATGAAAGTGATGAAATATATAGGCTTAATTTTCTTTTATACGTAGTTGTGATGTCAACTTTTTCCCCTTATTTTTTCACTTTTAATGAAATGACTGAGCTATCTTGTAATTACAATTTGTGCATATACAGAACGAAGGCTCTTTGAGCTAAGCTTGTGTAAGAATATATTTCAAAGAAAGAATGGATACCTCAATTTAAAAAATGCCGGTATGCGATAAAATCATGCATGCATGAGATTCCTCTTCAGGAGTATGCAGGTGAAGGTACTCCTCTCAACACAATGTACCAAAAGCAATAGATCTTTGGTAATGTATTCAAATTTATGAGTATTTTCTTCTGGAGCCTAGTGATGAGCTATTTCTTTCATCTGTTTCTATGAAAACATTTTCAATAATAAAAATGCACTTGGCATACATTAGTTGTTGCCATGCCTGGCAAACTCTCAAAAGCAACTTTTGCCAGAAAAGTATGCATAAAATGTTTACTTTGAAACTGTTCTATAACCTTCATGTAGGGCATTATATGTGTGCACAGTAGCACGTATTCGCCTGTTGCATGAAGTTATATGCATCAGTAAACATAATTTTCTTTTTAATGCTATCACAGACTAGGCTCTGTGCACAAGAGAAAAATAGACCATTATCATAGCATATTCAAATTGCATGCATACATTTTGAACAAAGATTGTTGGGCTGTAGGCCTATTTTGATATCATGAACCTTCATAACATATATCTTGAAAATCTGTTGAAAATTGCTAAAGTTGTGGAACAGAAACTAGTAACATAGCCTTTGAGGATATGACCTTTGACCTTTGCGCTACACACTCCGAAATCGAACTTGGGCTGTATTTTGATATCATGAACCTTCATACCAAATCTCATGGAAATCTGGTGAAAATTCGTAAAGTTATTGAATGGGAAATAGTTATATAGCTTTTGGGGCTATGACCTTTGACCTTTGAGCTACCTACTCCGAATTTAGTGCTTTTAAAAAAGTGAAAATCTACAACTTGAATTGACCAAATTCACGTGCCCATATCCTCCCATAGACTTACTGTGGGTAGATTTAGGCTATTTTGTACTCGACCCGAGTATTTAATGTTTATGGGCAATTCCAAGCAAATGAGGACATTTCTGAATTTTTTTTTTAATGTATCTATCATGTTAATTATATGACATATTACAAACCTATTGCCATGGATGTTCATAAATTACAAAAGTCTTTCAAATTCAATAAAAAAAACATTTTCGTTGATTTCCTCAAGATCTCAAAGCCATCATTAAAATTGTATGTGTGGGACTGGAGGCAACCCCCCCACTAAAATGCGAATTACACAAGGGCCTTTTCGTAGTTTTCCTCACAAATTTCGCTAAGGAGAAAATGATGACACATTTCTGTATTTCTGAAGCCATAATGATATGACCATAATGCGACTAACCAGTGTTTTTCTATCCGCAAAGGATACCTTAAGTTGCTTACCAAATCTAAACAGCTTATTTCAGACTTCTATGTCAAGGTAATAAAACAGGTAAAAGTGCTTCGGTTTAAGAAAAATAGTGAATCATAATAAGTGGATTTCTTGCCTTGTCCCTTTTTTGTAATGCGACTAACCGATATTTACCATGTTGTGACGTTCACAGTACAACGCCTGTAACATTTTGGATAGCGTTATTTTAAAGCTTTGGGTGTCAAGTTTAAGTCAATGTGTAAACTTGACAGAAAGACTCATTCTTGTAAGACTGATAACACAGAGTTACAGACTTGACAGATAAAAGTGTAATGCGACTGACCGTGGAATTGCCCTTGTTCATTCATATCTTGCCAGTGGCAGCATAAATTTCCAAACTTTTGTAATCTAGGGTGTTTATTCGTCCATTCAAACTCTACTATGTAGCTCAGAAAGCAAAGTTTAGCATTTTTTTTTATTTGAAGCTTTAAAATGTTAGCCTGTGTCTTTAAAGTTTGCACTCAGTCTCAATTCAGCAATTGTCTTCACAATATACACGTATTATGTAGACTACACTGACGTCATTTGCTTTTGATGCCTAATTTTCTTTTTGTTTGTGTTATTCGTTGCATAGTCATTCCAGTGTGGAGAGGATATTGAATGGTTCAATAAATAATGAAATAAATAGTTAAGGAAAGGGTATATACATGTATCATGGGAGACGATGGGGAGGGGCATGTCCTCCTAGATTTTTTTCTGAGGGGAATCGTGCCCCTCGATATGTAAAACTTTTTTTTTACGTCTGGTATTTCTAATAGATTTTGTTGTCAGCGAACCTATATTCAAAAGCTAAATGTGATGAAAATAGATGATTAAACTTTATTATTTGGGGTGAGGTTGATTTCAAAGTCACAATTTCCACTTATTGACAATATAGGGCCTATGCATCCTCAATGCGTTTTCCCTCGCGTGAGGCTAATATTATTTCGCCTTTTGGTGTTTTCGTCCCCCACTTGTTATATGAAATCTCCGCTACTGGTGTATGCACATATAAGTATATAAACACGCATAATAAGAAGAAGGGGAAACATATTAAGCACATTAATTTGGCATATATTAATTTAATATTTATATTAATCATGCTTTATATTGCATAATAATTCAGGTATGTTCCCTGGGTAAGGTTTAATATTTCTTATTGCCAAATGTGTCTTTATTCAACCTGCACATGTTCAACAATTACCCGTGTTATTTATCGTCTTGATAGTGAAGAAATATACGTAGGCATATTTTGTGACCCGATTACTAGTTAATATTTACCTACTTGGAGACTGAAGCTGACGTGTGCCTCTATTTTCTGTTTGCAATTTTAGTCTCTGCTATTGTTAATAATCGCTGTAGTGCCCTATTATATCTTGCATATCAAGTATGTCTACATTTCATGTATCTTATCACTGAGACATTATGTGCGGTTTCACACACTTACGGTGAAAAGTAAACAACTCCATACATGTATGTGTACAATACCATATCGAATTGCTATCTTATTAGGGTCTATTATGCTGTTACATTAAAGCCAGGGTATCGTTTTGGTAAATGGTAAAAAAATGGAATTCTTTGATTTTTATGATACACCCATATGATCTACCAATGCCATGAAACTTGCCCGCTTTTTAAAGAAAATACTCAAAATGTAAAATCTCAGGTGGGGGGGGGGGGGACCCCGAGATGTCCCATACTGCTAGATGACTCCTTTATTTCAAACATTGTAATTTGTCACTCTAAATGCGTTTTAGTTACAATAGAATACTTGTCGAAAAATTGACAACAAATTTGTCTGATCGACCAAAATTATACTTTGGCTTTAACATTGGAGGCCCTGAGAACCTGAGATGCTGGCGGTAGTGCGGTCTTTCTAGATTGATTGAGGGGGATAGTTCACTGGAGTATTTTGTTGCCTGAAACTTTTGTCGTAAAATAGGTATTTACGTCCCTTGTGCTCTTGAACTGCATTTCACCATGACGTGGGTCATCAGAGGAAACCCTGAAAGAAATCCTCGATCCGCTGTTGTAGGCCAATTAGCTCCTCTGTGCAACATGTCGTTCCCATGTCACTGAAGCACTATATCCGTTCTATACTGTTCTCTGTGAGTCCTTTCTTTATGTATATTTGATATAAGAATACTAGATTGTAAATTGTAGTAAGTAGTCACTAGTAGCAAAACGTATATTAGTGACTCGGCATTATAAGCAAATTCTAGTAAATTTCGAACAGATATCTGGTGAATTTACCTGTACTTAATAAGAAGTAAGTACCAACCACGTTGACAATTGACAATAATATGGGTGGACAACTAGCTTTCTCGATGATGTTGAACAGTGCACTTCTGTCTACAAGTTCATATGCTCTTGTTACATCAACAAAAGTCACATACTATGGCCTTCTCTGCTGCTTTGCTTTCTCTTAAAGATATTTAACCCCTTGGTGACAACAGACTTTTAATACAGAAGCCCAGAAAATATGACAAAATTTCGGTATGACACTGCATATATGGTACATTTTTATTGCTAAATGCATCTGTCCAAATATTTACACATTTTGACC
>JZLH01S0406411.1:16672-30052 GCA_001188425.1 Eucidaris tribuloides | reverse complement strand
AAGGAAAATACAGTGGCTACCGAAAGTATCGTCACATTCCAAACGCGTTCACAGAAACGTCGTTCTTTGAACGATTGTTCAAATCGCGACGAAACTCAAATTTAGCGTAGCAAATGCGTGCTTTGCGTTTGTTGAAACGAAATTCGCTTCTGGGATCGCGTTTGCACGCGTTCGGAACGTGACGATACTTTCGGTCGCCACTGTAAGATATGCAAATTAGATCGTGGACGTTTTATTCAATAATTATCCAGCTAAAACTGCTGAACGCTTCCGAACGTTGCTCCGCGTTTCCGAAATATGTTTCAACTTTGCCTCGACAGTTCGCACACATTATGGGATAGGTCAATTCAAGATGAGTTGTAGTCAGCAGACATGGCAAGAAAATGAATTCAGTAAGACAATTTATTTACTTACTTTACCTACCAATTTGAAAATTATGAAGATGGCGCTAGAAATCCCCATAGTTCTGTTTGTCTCCTCACATTTTTTCATTAGCCATAGAACTCAAACGGCCTTGACTTATCTTGTCGCAATGGTTACCCCTGCAAAAAAAGGTACCACTACCGACGTGCGACGGATAGTTACCCAGCTGGTATCGCGCTGCTATGGCAGCTTGGTATTCTCGGTGTAAGTAAGCGATTAGTTAATAAAAGGACGGATACACGGATCCGATATCAGGACAAGATAATTCCTCCGCGGGACAGCTCCCCGGGTACGGCTCCCATTTGACAACTCCCTGGAGGACAATTCCTCCGGAGGACAACTCTCCCAAGGGGAACTCAGATTTTTTAACATGTAAACACATTTAAAATTTTCCATAGGAGTTGTCATCCGGGGGATGATTCCTGTACACGTCTCAGGCCTCAAGAATAATAACATTGTTAACTTTGCTCTCCCACAACAGGGCAGGTGTTTCCTCATGTTCCGAGACATCGTTGACTACATCGATTTGCCTGTCGCCATCTGCTGCTTGGCTATTCACCTTTGTTTGACCTTCCTGCTACCAGTACCTGGATGTCCAACGTGAGTATACAGTTGGAATCCCCCCCCCCCGAAAAAAATTGAACAACTCAGATTCCACTCTTAAACTGAACAAACACCCCGTGATAACTACCCCCATGATAACCACCCTTTAGGACAACTACACCCAGGGCAACTATTCCTTAAGGAAACCACCCTCTTGGACAAGTACCGTCCAGGCAACTATCCCCGGACAATTGTCCCAACGGCATATACTCCCTAGGGCAACCACCCTCTTCGACAAGTTCACTCCGGGCAACTATCCCCTGGAAACTACCCCCACGGCAAATAATCCCTAGGGCAACCACCCTCTTGGATTGTCCTAGAGGGTGGTTGCCCTAGTTGTCGGGGGAGGGAGGTACTTGTCCAGGGTTAGATCCGGTGGATAGTTGTCCGGAGGTACTTGTCCGGAGGGTAGTTGTCCTAGAACGAGGTTGTCCAAGGGGGTAGTTGTCCAGCGGTACCTGTCCTATAGCGTGGTTGTCCTTGGGGGTAGCTGTCTTGGGGTACTTGTCCTATAGGGTGGTTGCCCTAGCATGGCGGTTATCCGGGGGTAGTTGTCCAGGACCTAGGTGTCCTAGAACCCTCTCAAGATGAAAAAAAGGAAATAATAGCAAAATCATTTTTTTCTGGTTATTCGGTCCTTCATATTCAGTCACCGGCGATTGCTCAGATAATAATTCTTGCAATCTATGGGAAAAATATTGTTGTCTGTATTTTTAGTTTACGATGTGCATGTATGACTTTTTGCTTTGATGTAAAAGCTGTTGTCGATGTCATTATGCAGCATGTAGTAAAATACATCGACTTAAACAAAAAACAATTTTCACATGTTTTACTAAACTAATTGCAGAGCAGTCGCACTACTTAATATGATTGATCAATGAATCAGATGAAAATAAAATAATAATGCTATCATTTCCCATCCTTTTTTTTTTCGAATTTGTGATATTATCTGGGGATATTATAGTAGTGAATCTGCGTTTTGTTGTTTCGTCATTGTGTTGTCTTGATTTGATTTGATATATTTTTTTACATATACAGCATAATTTTATGATGTTTTGAACAAAATACAGAATACTGTTAAGGACAAATGTATAATATTCAACGTACTATAACAGTTGTTTTAGGCAAATAATACATGGTATGACACAATAAACTAGTTAAAGTAATAGGCTAACATTGTAGAGCTTCAATTCAAAAAAAAAGTCAAACTTTGATCTGAGCTGCATAGTACTGTTTAAATGGACAAATAAACACTCTAGAATGCAAAAGTTTGCATAGTTATGCTGCCAATGGCAAGATATGCATGGATAAACAATTTCCTTTCCGGTGAATGATAAAATAGCCTAGATCTGAACACAATAAATCTCTGGGAGGAAATGGCCAGGTGAATCCGGTCAATTTGAGTGCTTGTAGATTTTCACTTTTTAAAGCACTAAATCATCATTTTGAACCACCGTTTTTTCAGGGCCTCATTTTTAGACTTTATCAAAGACACTTAGAGCATGGAGGATTATGTAGGTCACCACAACTGTGGTCATTGTTAAGCTTGTGGCTTTAATCATTTTTGCATTATTTTGTTACATTACTTCCAGATAAAATCATGAAACAGGGGAGGACACCATTTCAAGGGAAAACTTGATTTTGATCGAGACCTTAGCATCTAAACATTTGCAAGACAAAGACTGATCATACGAACGTGTCTTGATATTATTGGTGTAGTATTTGTATTCCTTCTCTGTATTTGTGTTCTACTTGTAGTCCAATTTCTTATTCTAAACTGTTTTATTCAATTCGTTTCTTATTTCGTCAGAGGTTATCAAGGTCCGGGCGGTCCATTGGTCGGAGAGAACGGTGAGCTGGTGAATTGTACCGGGGGAGCGGCCGGGTACATCGACCGTCTGATATTCGGTGAAGCCCACATGATACCTACAAGCACTTGCAAGAAGGTGTATCACAACACATTACGACATGATCCGGAAGGAATAGTGGGAACATTCACGTCCATTGCTTTGACCATTTTCGGTCTCCAGGTACACTCTAAAAACAACTTGTCAATTTGAATAGGAATTATGTATGTCAATTAGGACTTCTATTCAAGATAGATTCTATTCAAATATGCTCCCAATCTACACTGTTAAAATACTAAACACCTTTATCATTACGTGATAAACACTTGTTTATTTTTTGTAACACTTCATAAACACTTGAGCACGTTTCATAAACACGTTTATGTGGTAAGGTGTTGGAAATCATAAACGCGTCAACAAACATTTTTTGTGAAAATCTAAACACTTAAACGTGTTTATGATTTCATAAAGTGTTCACGAAGTGTTCCAGAAATAAATACGAACTTTTGATATAATATAGCAAATTCACAGCATGTCTAACTAAACGTGTTTATGATTTCCAGATAAACGTGTTCACGTGTTACAGAAAAGTGTTTATAAACGTGTTTAGTATTTTTACCGTGTAGATTCTGATCATATTTGAATACAATCTATTTTGAATAGAAGTCCCCAATTGACACGATTACTATTCAAATTGACAAGTTACTTTCGATCGTGTAGAATTGGACTGAGTTTACATCTACCACTGATCTCATATTCTTCGAGTATTCATATTTATTCATGTTTTACGCGTGTAGGGTCGTTGATATCAATCACAAAACTTGCTGTAATCTTTTTCAATGTTCGACTTCGACACGGATGCATGCTTGGATTACGATCAAATTTGGCAGAAATTAATCATATGGGATAGGGTGGAAAGTTGCTTTATACCTCACTCAGAGAGTTAATGCGCCATTACCGTTCTCACATGCATTATTTTGTGCCATGCAATTGTGGATATTTATGGGATAAAAGATGCGTGATATGATTGTCTTTCTTCGAATTTAAAAAGTGGTTCAGGATGGGCGTCCTAAATGAGTTTTACCAGCATAATATGGATAAAGAAATATTGTCCATTGCCGAAACCACAAATTCGTAAGCCCCCCCCCCCCCCGTTTTACCTGTCGTAATGTTCTCAATGTGTTTGAGTTATTTTTTAGACTTACATTTTTCACTTCTCCAACACATCTTTATCATCATAGTTAACTCCTGCCAAAGGATTTAAACCTCTATGGGCTTTATGTGTATCATTTGGTGCAGATCTGCGACTTTGGTACATAAAGAGTTAAACCTGTCACAGGGACCCGGTGCGGCGCCAGGGTAAAATCATAGGGGGCGGAAATTTTCGCGGCCAAAAGTCGCCCTCTGCCACCCTTGACAAGGACTTTTAAACAGTTAGTGCTCCAAAAAGTCCATTTAAACTAAGTCTAAATAAAACACATTGTAAGTCTTACAATTTTTTTTTAATGTATTGAACCATCACATCATTATCGTCATCAGCGTTTATTAAAGTCGGCATCATCCCTCTTACGAGGGGTCACTGACTTTCGTGCCATGATGAAAATGAGTAAATTGTTTAATTCCAACAACAAATCTGATCTGATTAAATTAGCCAAATTTTGTAAGCTCATCTTGCTCCGATTTATATGAGCTACATCTATCAACAATGATTTTAATGTAAATTGTGTTTAACTCTTTTTACATCTTTAAAATTTGTTAGTTTGTGCCACATAGTTAATTGACTTAATTTATTATGCCTAAGACAATCGTCTCACTATGTCACTATAGTTGTTTAAACAATCAACAACTCATCCTGTGATGTGATTTATTTAATTCGTTTAATATATTTAACCACATTGCAAGTGGTTTTTAATTCTGTAGTTAATGTAATCATTGTAACACGTCAAGAGTCTGTGTTTATATCTTTTTTATCTTTTTTTTTCTTATTTTGTTTTGTGTTATGATTATTATTGATATTTATTATATTGTTTTCTCCAATATGCCACTGTGGATCATATGAGAAAGTTAATAAAATTCATTCATTTATTCATTCGCTCACTCCCTCCCTCCACTTTTTATTTTATTTTTTTTTTGCGTCCTCCCGTTTTAGCCCAATCCTCTCATTTCCGTCTTCACCATTTGAAGAATTTGATCGCAAAACGGGTTAACTCCATTGTACACCAAATTGAGTTATTAACATCAACATATTTTCCACCTTACGTAGCGACAGTATGAAATTTGAAGCCAAATTCCACAAGTACGTAGAACAGATCTCGGATTTTACTTTTATTTTTCCGTAGGCGCGTGTATAACTAGGGCAAAGAAATGCATTTTTCTCCAAAGTTACTTAAGTGGAGTTAACCCGTTTCGCGATAAAGCTCTTCATTATTCTTTCAAGATAGTCCTCGGTAATTGCTCTCCTATTATCCCATCCGTTTCCAGGTCTATGCACGATCTATATCCACAGGATCATCGTCTTTATACCAACGAATGACCCGTCCATCTCAACCCACTTCTCCTAATCACTTGCACCCCAAATATTTCCCAGACTATACCTTTCATAAACTCACTTTATATAATTAATTATTACCGTCGTTGTTTTTTTCACCAGGCGGGTAAAATACTCGGTCTATTTAAAACACCATGTGGTCGAGTCTTTCGACTTGTATTCTGGGGAGTAATGTTGGTAAGCTAAATTAGTTTAAAGTGTATATAAAGCGTTGTATTTCTTGTGAAAGTTTGGTAAAAACTTGTCTTTTAGTTTTAATTTGAAGTAGTACTAACAGCATTTTTTTTATAATTGACATTGAGCCAAAATGAAGAGATCCTTTCTCAAAATGTGACAGCAGTATGTCATAAGTCAGAGAAACATTTGAATTTGTTGAAAGTACATAATCAACAGTGCTTCTGTAATTTGAATGTGATTGTAATGAGTTTCATCATTATTTACCTGTTATTTTCAAAGTGATAATCATAATAAATCCTAATAACGATAATAGTAAAGTAATATCATGCACTAAAAGTCGGAAACAGACACGTTACAAACGCGTTTCATGAAATGATGTTCAAACGAAACGATGAAACGCATTACGAGAAATAGGCAGTAAATACGTGCATTTATAGAAACAGATTCGTCTCAGAAATCGCGTTTGTAACCGTTTGTAACGTGTCTTAGATTTCGATTGCCACTGAGACAACATTATTATAAATAATATTAGAAGAAGTAGTAATAGGAGAAGGAGGAGAAGCACAAAAAGCCAAAAAGCTGTAATAGAAGTCGTGGTGGTGGTGGTGGTGGTGGTGGTGGTAGTAGTAGTAGTGGTAGCAGTAGTCGTCGTCGTCGTCGTCGTAGTAGTAGTAGTAGTAGTAGTTGTAGTAGTAGTAGTAGTAGTAGTAGTAGTAGTAGTAGTAGTAGTAGTAGAAGTAGTAATAGTGGTGGTAGTAGTAGTTGTAGTAGTAGTAGTAGTAGTAGTGGTAGTGGTAGTAGTAGTAGTAGCAGTAGTAGTAGTAGTAGTAGTAGTATTTATTCATCAGTATTAAATCATCATAATTATTGCATCACGTTGTTCTCTTTATCATAATTCTTTAATATTCTTTCTTTATGCACTGTGCAGACTGCATGCTCTATGGTTTTGAGTAAATGTACCATAGCCGACGGGTGGATACCAATTAACAAAAATCTGTGGTGAGTTGTGTTTTGCTTGTACCTGTTCGAAACTCTTAATCACTGAAAAACATGTAGTAATATCACAAAAATAACAACAGAGGCCAAACCATTTTTGTGCCACTGCCCCGAATAGGTTGAAATTATTATGATTTGGAGTTGCCTGTCCGTCCGTCCGTCCGTTGATCCGTCCTTTCATCCGTACACCCAGATCTCGTTATCGCAACATCTCAGGAACCTCTACGGATTTTGATCATACTTGGCCATGTTGGCCGAGGCATAAAGTTAAGTTAAAATCACAATTGTGCCACTATTAAATGTGCTACAGTCAAAAATAGCATCATGCCCTCTTCCCTATAGTAAAAGTGGCTCAATTGATTTTGCCCTTACGTGGTTAACAAAACATATCTCGAGATTGTAATAAGCAAACTGAACAGAACAAATGGCATTTGAAAACTAAGACTATGCCTTTGACGTTGATGTGAGCATTTCATTACAAAAGAGGGCGCTTTTCACTTGCACAATTTTTTGATACAAGCTGTAGTACTCAGAGGATTAAACCTCGTATGTAAATACGGATCTCTATGTTTTATTACAATACAGGTCCGTTTCCTTCATCTGTCTGACTGCTGGCACTGCCTTTCTCTGCGAAGTCTTGTTCCATGTTCTCATCGATATCACAAACTTTTGGAATGGTGCACCATTCTTCTATGCAGGTACAGTTTATTCAACTGATTGTAACAGTATTGTCATTGAAATCGTAGGGTGGTGTGGGCATTGGGAGCTGAACATCTTGGGGAGGTGGAACTAAACGTTTAGAAAGTCAGAACAGATATCACAAAAAGGGGTGCAAATTTCTTTAAACTTAATTGCCAGGGACGGAAATCCTTTGCCTTAGTTGGACGCGGGTGCACGTGCACCCAGTCTACCCCCATAGCCTACGCCCTTAATTATTGCCATCGAAACTTCGTCAATGGTAAAGGGTAAATTATTCAGGTGATTTATTCTTGTGTGTGTTCAGTTTTCATGATTTGTGGGTCATGAATCTGCATCCACCATTATCACAATGTTACCTCACATCTTGAAACACAATGTTAAAAGGCAAAAGGTATTTTTCGAAAAAAAAACTACAGTTATTGATCATTGATCATAAGCTTCAAGCTTATGGTGGGGGTCTCTGCATTTCTCTTTATTTACGTAAGAAATCGATATGTTGTCTTCTTAATGAAATTCTTTCTGTACTCCAATTATGTTTGTAGTCACGAAAACATTCTTGAATTGTAATTTGTTATAATTGTTATATTTGAGAAATGCAAAATAAAACTGAACTGAAAAAAATTTGGGAGGTGTTGACGTGAAACGTGTATTTCGCGAAGATAAGCAAGTTATTGATAAAAGGGGAATGGTAAGGAAATCGTATTTCTCGCAGATAAGACGGTTCGGTTACTGATAAAGGGGGAGTATCAACACAAGAAATTCTCGTATAGATAAGTTCATGTCTCGTAGATGAGATAAACGGGGGTTGTTGATATATACGAGAAATGGTATTCCTTGCAGATAAGACTGATAACTGGAGGAGATGCTAACACGAAAAACGTATTTCCTGCAGACAAGATAGTATGAGGATGTCTTAACAAGACAGTTATTGATAATTGGGAGAGGTTTTAATACGAAAAATGTATTTCTCACAGGTAAGAGGAGTCTTGACGGGAGAGATATAAAACACGAAAAACGTATTTCTTGCAGATAAAACGGTTATTCTTGATTAAATTTTGTTAATGTGGTCGAGAAGGTTCACTCACTTTGATTGAAATTATGATGACGCAAAATGTATAGCGCCACCTAGTGGCTTATGAATTCGTGCTGTGACAATATGGCACCGAATTTCATCTCTAGCAAACAAATCTACTGATTTGTGATGTTAGAATTAGAAGTTAGAAGGCAGTCAGGAGTTTTTATGGAGCAAAACATGGAACAGATTATGGGGTGGAGAAAAGTATGGAGTAATATGATACTATGTAAAATATGGAACAACCAGCAATAAAAAGCATTGATTACAACATTGAATAAACTTACCAAATTTTTTTTTAAGAGATGCTACAAACTATTTCTTATGCAAAAGTCCACTTTCTTGTATTTTTTTCCTTTGGTAGGAATGAATTCTATTCTGCTGTTCGTGGGTTCCGATATACTGATCACCTTCCTTCCGTTTACCTGGACGCCATTCGTGGGGAACCACACGGAGTGGGGTCTGATGGGCCTGTGGTGCGGGGGACTATGGATGCTGATAGCCTACTATCTCTACAGAAAGAAATTATTCCTGAAGCTCTGAAAGTTAAACATTAAACCACAAGTATTGTTGTGGTCGAGCAGACAATTTTTTTGTTAATCTTTCACAAAGTATTCTATTTTTACCCCAGAAATCAGAAAACAACATCAAACATGTCAAACCCAAATGAAAATTGTTTTAAGTGATAAATCATGATGTTTACATTATAGGAGAACATATGGCGATATGTACATTACTATGTCGATGTTCTCCCCTCCCCCGCCGCCGACATTTTACATTTTGAGTAATTTCTCACAAATGAGAGAGTTTCAGAGCGAGCAGTTTTCTGGGCATTGATAGATTATATAGGTATGTCTAAAAAAAAAACATAATTGCAAAAATTTGTTTTGTTTTGTTGTTTACCATTTACCAAAACTATACCCTGGCTTTAACCCTAATCGACGTTTTGCTCAATACGTTCACAACGCACAGAGGTCTTGGCACGCGGTTTCATAACTCTATTCGTAGTTTGCCGCATATTTTGACACCAACTTCGTGACACCCGGGCTTTCGTTATGAAGTTACATGACTGCACATGCACGACTGCCATAAAAAATCGCACACAAAACAATGAAAATCTATACTTATGAATATTAAACAAGAAATTTAAAAACAAATAAATACGAAATTCATAAATCACTAATCGTGTGCTATTTCGTAAGGGAAATACCAAAATACTAAAATGACAAAATATTAGTATTCCTGGAACGTTTTTAATCCAGTAACGGGTAAAAGAGCATAATTATCTTAACATAGAATATAAATACTTCTTTTGAAAATTTGATTTCCTGATTCTGTAGCTTACATCCGAGTCAATGTCCGTATTGATTGTTTTTGATCACACGGATCGTAGGGGGAAAATGAAATATAAATTATGCTTTATGCTTTTTTGTGAAAAATATGGATATTCTAAAATCGCAAAAAAAATCTTAAAGGCAGTGGATCTCATTTGCAAACATCCCCGCAGACCAGGAAAAGATAACCCATGCCCTTAGGCTATTGATGAAGGGCATGTCTGTGAAATCAGGAGGTCAGTGATTGCCTAGAATTTGAAAAATGCAAAAGAAAAACAAAAGCCGTTTAGTGTACGTTCTATGGTAGGAATTTTTTTCTCGCGAGAAAAAAATTCAAATCTGAGTCTAACGGTGCCTATAATTCCACTAAAACTGAGTTTCTAGCTCCTATATTTTGCTAAAGGTTCCCAGATGGCATTTTCTTCTAAATGCCATCATATTTACATAATGTTAATTTTGGGGCATGCAAAAGAGATCCCCTGTCTTTAATATTGTATACAAGTTATTTCTAATTTTAAAAAATTACTTACAAATGTATTTTGTACATAAAAAGCAATCAAAACTTACCCCTATCTCAGTTGCGACAATTTTGAGATTTTGGACGATCTTCTTCATCAGACCTCCGTACGATGGCTGAGTATATGACGTGATGACAACCACACGTCATCAAGTGGCCATGATATTGGAGGTTATTTTTTTATCACCATTTCTCGTTTAATCGCAGACAGCCATTTCTTTCTGAGAGAATGTCAGTAACACTTAAATATTTGAGTAAACTATGGTAATGACTCCTTTGAGTTTCTCATTTCTTCTCCACCTTGGAGAACAAAAAAAAATGTTTTAAAGCAAAATTGTCAGGTAGATGGACAATTACTCTAAGAGATAAGTTAAATTTCGAAACATACAATATTCATTAAAAACCTATTTCGTAACAGAGTTGTGTAGGGTTGTTAAGGTAACGTTATGACAACATAAAATAGATTTTATAATTTTAAACAAGAATAAGAAATTGTGAAACAAGTCCAGATTATTTCATTTCCCATAAATTTGTAGTATGTAAGCGTAATTTGTACTGTATTTCCTGATTGGTTTTTTGTTGTTGTTGTTTTGAGTTTTTGTCTTTGTAATGGCATTGACAGATAAAGATCAAGCTGTTTATATTTGTGGGGTTATATTTCGGAAAACGAAAGAGAATTTTTCTTTTCTTGTCCTTGTTGTTATGTTATTAGTTTATCAACATAACCTGACGCTATTATGCATATTATGAACCTTGTAATTCTAGTATTGTTAAATTTGTTGCACGGGTGTTGAATTTTTTATTTCCATGCTATCACAAAACGTTACGGCTAATTTTGTGTAGAGATCTTGACCAATGTGATACATTAATGTTTATTTCGCAGTACGATTTTCTGCTAATACGGAGACGTATCTGGGCTTGCTCAAAACTGTCACATTCTATACTGCAGGGTTGCCAGGTTTTACGATTGTCAAGACGCCAAATTACATGCCGAATTTAGTTTAAAAAAAAAACAAATTTGCATCTGATGCATTTGGACAGCATAGCCTAGATGTGGTTAGAAATAACGTAGTAGTCAACTTAAAACACCTTTGAAACCTCTGCCGCAGCCGAAAATTTGAGTGACGCAGTTTACGCGCATCCAGATTTTGCTCATTAAGTACATGCGCACCGCTACTTTTAGATCCTTGTGGCATATATTTTTACTGAAAATCCCCGGATAGTCGAGTTTTATAATGATTTTTAGGTATGTCATTGAAAAATGCCCAAAAATCCGTTTGGCGTGCACTTTGATTTCTTTGAATGGTGGTTTGTTTGTTTTTTTTGGCATTAAAAATGCCAAACCGGCAACCCTGAGCTGCAGCACAATGCATTGCTATGTGAAGAATGTGAATGTGCTTTATTCCTTCAATGTGAAGTAACTGTTTAGAATGTGACTGTTTACAACGAGCCCGTATCTGAAGTACTGATTTTTTGGTTTAAATTTAAATTGTACGAAGATGCGACAGTTTCGATGACAGAGTTCTCAAACATTTACTTCCGTCGTTTTTGTATTTAAGAACACTTCATACTTGTTCCACTTCTTTCCGCTATATTTATATGACACACGGAGGGTGAAATAAAACTACGCACGTGAAATATTTCCGAAAGTACCATGTACGTTTTGTGTTGTATTGTTAATGATAATGACGAAATGCGTTTTTATTCCTTTTGGGTAACAAATGAAAATGTAAATGATGGCTGTAAAGTACGTTTGGGGTGACAAAATCTACATGGTATCTCGTAAAAAGGGTGTGTTCGTGAGAGCAAGAAAGCATGGTTGTCTAACACTTAAAAGTCCGGGGAAAATTTGGGGAAATCGTTAAAAATCCGAATATTACTCAAAAGCTGTGAAAATGTGTGTATAATTGTGATTTTATGCTTGATGTATACATGGATGTATGTGGAAATTAAATGGAGACTTCATTCCTATATGCACAAGGAAGAATAGAAAGTAACAAATGCTTGCGAAAAATGATACACGTTAAATAGATTTTTGAATGTGTACATGTCTAAAAGAAAAAAGGAAAGAAAAAAGAAGAACCATTACCGCACAGAAACAAATCACGAGTTGTGTCACCCCAGCGACATTCTGCATAATGTTTAACATCACGTATCCTAACAATTACCCCTTCCCCCGGATAATTATCATCAGACAATTACCCCTGGACAGTTACCATCCCGGAAGCCCCCCCCCCCCGATCATTGTCTCTCAGAACAAGTATCCCAGAGGAAAATTACTGCTCGTGCAATCACCCCATAGGACAATATTACAGCACGGACAATTACCTCCAAAGTAACGTTACCCTAGGACAATTACCAGAAGGGCTACATATCATCCTGCGAGATAATTGTCCATGGAGGTAATTATCTTGGGGAGTGATAATCCAGGGGTAAATGTCTTGGGGATAAGGGACATGGGGGCAATTGTCCGGAGGTAATTGTCCTTTCGAGGGTAAAGTCCAGGGGTAGATGTCCCAGAATCATTGCCCTTCTTTATATCTTTGTTTCATAGTTTCATTGTGCTTTTTTCTCAAATATTTTTATTCCATTCTGTTCAGAATGGAATAATATATCATCACCGACAATCACCCCAGGACAGTTATCATCCGGAGCACCCGCCCCCGATAATTATCTCTGAGTTCAAGTATCCCAGAGGACAATTACTGCTGCTCGTGCAGTGGCCTGGGGAAAATTGTCCGGGGTAATTCTGCCATCAAGGGTAAATTTCCAGGGGTAGATATCCCAGAATGTAACATCATTTTGTTTCATTGCCCTACTTCGTGTCTTTGTTTTATAGTTTCATCGTGCTTTTTTCCCCAATTTTTTTTATTCCATTCTGTTCAGAAAATATCATACTTTAGAGATTGAAGTACAATACTCAAATATCCACCCGCACATGCCAATCAAACGATGACATCGTTAGGGATACTGTTATTGATTTAAAAACAATTCCAATCAATGACTGCAACAGGAAAGAGCGGATATAATAGACGTACGACCTGAGGACTTCAAAACATGGATATAATCTTTAGCAGCCATTTCATTTCATACTTGTGTCACGTGAGTCACGCATGCTGTGTCTTACGAGTCACATGTCAGGGTATAGATGATTGATTTTCTTG
>JZLH01S0406411.1:936-16647 GCA_001188425.1 Eucidaris tribuloides | reverse complement strand
AGATAATTCTATTCTGGCTGTTCGTGGTTTCCGATTACTGATCACCTCCTTCCGTTTACACGTGACGCATTCGTGGGGCCACGGATTGGAGGCTGTCTGATGGGCCTGTGGTGCGGGGGACTATGTGATTCTGATAGGCCTACACTCTACAGGAAGACAATATTCCTAAGCTGCTGAGAGTTTACTTATAAGCCCTAAGTATGTTCCTGCACGATAAGTTCACAACCACATAGGTCTTGACACCGGTTTCCTAAACTATGATTCATAGTCTTGCTTATACTTGACACCAACTTGTGACACCCGGCTTTCGTAAAGTGCGGTCACACTGTGCTCGAAATTGACTCACGATGGTCACACAATATGAATTTCATTTCTCGCGAACGACCTGAACTTGA
Organism: Eucidaris tribuloides; assembly: GCA_001188425.1. Taxonomy (NCBI): domain Eukaryota; kingdom Metazoa; phylum Echinodermata; class Echinoidea; order Cidaroida; family Cidaridae; genus Eucidaris; species Eucidaris tribuloides. The sequence continues at coordinate 16,252 of JZLH01S0406411.1, read as the reverse complement.
ACAATAAAGGAATCAACAACCGGCCGAAGCAAGTCGCATACGTACAGAAGTACACCATGGTTTTTAAGGCTACTCTTACGAAAGCGGCTGATGCTGATAGCGATCAGAGCCGACTATTGAAATTCCTTTAAATCGTGTGTCCACTTGTTCAACTTCGGGACAGTATGACGCCTCATTAATCGAAGTTACATGACTGTTTGCACGTGCACGTCGCATAAAAAAAAACTCCAACTAAATCAATGCAAAATGAGTTTTTTTAATCTGAACTTATGAAAATATTAAAGTTCACAAAGAAATACACAAGAATTCATTAAATCACTTATTGTGTTGCTATCTTGCAATGAGATAGATACTAAAATGACAAAATAGCAGTATCGCCTAGAACCTTTATAATGAAGTAACAGCAAAAAGCATATACTACAAATTTGAAATGATTAATCTATCTTAAATATAAGAAAATAAAATGTGTTTTTTAAATCTGATTTATGAATCTGTAAAGCTTTAATCTGAGTCAACGTCTGTATTGATTCTTTTTTTGATCGCATGAGAAAATTAAATACTTGTTTTAGTATTTTTTGTAACAAATAGAAAGTCTAAATCGCAAGAAATTCTATTTTGTATTCACAAGTATTCTAACGTAAAAAAACCGGTTAAAATCTGTATTAATCACATATTAAGCATATCGCAAAATTACCGCCTTATCCCAGATTTAACAATTTTGACAATTTGACGACTCTTCTCAAGACGTCCTTACGTAGCTAAGTATGACTGTGCGACAATGGATGAAGTGTGTTATATAAACCACGACGTCAGCAAGTGCCCTGATACTGGAGAGTTATTTTCTATCGCTATTCCTGCTAATCCCAGACGCCATTTCTTTCTGGAAGCATGTCAAGTAACACGTTAAATATTCTGAGTAAAAATGGTAATGACTCCCTTTGTGTTTCCCTTTCTTCTGCCCACCTTGAGAACTTGAAAGCATTGTTTCAAAGCAAAGTGGCATCTTAGATAGAAAATAACTTTGAAGAGATAAGTAAGTTCCAACAATACAATATTCAATTAAACGTATTTCGTAACAGAGTAATTGCGTAGGGTGTTAAGGTAAACGTATACAATAAAATGATTTATTTTTTCTAAACAAAATAAGAAATTGTGGAACAATGTCCAGATTACACCAGCTAGATAATTATGGAATGTTTTGTTGATAGCCTACTTAGGATTTTTCTCCTATATCGTCAAAAAATTTCAAGACAGTGTTTATTTCACGCAAAACGCAAGTTATGTGAACAATTTTTGATTTATGAGATTGACTAAAGTAAAAAAAAAACAAAAATACGTACGTTTGATGCGCCATTACAATTATATATTCATTAAAAAGTCCACAAAAAAATCAAAAAAGGGTATTAATTAAAGTGAATTAAAAAAAACACAATAGATCTAGAATGTGATAACATCAGAATTGTCTTTTGCAAGTCTAGATAACTGCGTGTATACGACACCACGCTGACTGAACCCAACGGCCGCCAAACTCTGAATACCGCCATTATATACACGGTTCTAGCGTCGAGTCGGACGCTTCAAAATGATCACCATTCTGAAAATGCTTTAGATTTTAATTGTTTCACCTGGGCGTGAGCAAATAGTAATGCCCAGAACTGTACTGTTCACCAGGAAAAATGTGCAACTAAAAAAATTCTCTAAAATATTCCAGAATTATAAAGCATGGTGTATTTCATCTTTCCAATAAATTTGTAGTATGTGGCGAATTTTGTACGTAATTCCTGATTGTTTCTTTGTGTTGTTTGTTGTTTTGAGTTTTTGTCTTTGTAATGGGCATTGATGCATATAGATCAGCTGTTCATATTTGTAGTGTATATTTCTGAACACAAAAAGAATGATTTTTTTCTGTCTTTTGTTGTGTTTATCGATTTACGAAACATGAACTCACGATATTCTGCACATTATTATTGACCTTGTAATTTTAGTAAGTATTCGTTAAATTTGTTGCACCGGTGTTGATTGTTCACTTCCATGGTATCACAAAAGTTACGGCTAACCTTTGTGTAAGAGATCTTGACAACAGTGATAACATTAATGTTATTTCGGGCGGCAGTACGATTTCTGCAATACGGGAGACGGTATTTGGCTTGCTCAACAACTGTCACATCCTAATACTGCAGGGTTCCAGGTTTTACGAATGTTCAAACGCCAAATTAATGCCGGAAATTTAGTTTAAAAAAACATATTGCATCTGATGCATTTGACAAGCATAGCCTAGATGTGGTTAGAATATAAGTAATGTCAACTTAAAAACACGACCTTTGAAACCTCCTGCCGCAGCCGAAAAATTTGAGTGACGCAGTTTACCACGCCAACCAGATTTTTGCTCATTAAGTACATGCGCACCGCTACTTTAGATCCTTGTGGCATATATTTTTATCTGAAAATCCCCGATAGTCGAAGTTTTATAATGATTTTTAGGTATGACATTGAAAAAATGGCGCCAAAAATACCGTTTGGCGTGCACTTTGATTTCTTTGAATGGTGGTTTTTTGTTTTTTTGGCATTAAAAATGCCAACCGCAACCCTGAAGCTGCAGCAGCAATGCATTGCTATGTGAAGAATGTGAATGTTGCTTTATTCCTTCAATGTGAAGTAACTGTTTAGAATGTGACTGGTTTACAACGAGCCCGGTATCTGAAGTACTGATTTTTTGGTTTAAATTTAAATTGTACGAAGATGCACAGTTTCGATGACAGAGTTCTCAAACATTTACTTCCGTCGTTCTTTGTATTTAAGAAGCACTACATACTTGTTCACTTCTTTCCGCTATATTTATATGACACAGACGGAGGGTGAATAAAACTATCGAACGTGAAATATTTCCGAAAGTACCATGTACGTTTTGTGTTGTATTGTTAATGATAATGACGAAATGCGTTTTTATTCCTTTTGGATAACAAATGAAAATGTAAATGATGGCTGTAAAGTAGATTGGGGTGACAAAATCGCATGGTATCTCGTAAAAAAGGGTGTGTTCGTGAGGCAAGAAAGCATGGTTGTCTAACACTTAAAAGTCCGGGGGAAAATTTGGGGAAATCGTTAAAAATCCGAATATTACTCAAAAGCTGTGAAAATGTGTGTATAATTGTGATTTTATGCTTGATGTATACATGGATGTATGTGGAAATTAAATGGAACTTCATTCCTATATGCACAAGGAATGATAGAAAGTAATAAATCTTGCCCGAAAAATGATCTACACGTTTAAAATAGATTTGAATGTGTACATGTCTAAAAGAAAAAGGAAAGAAAAAAAAAAAGAAGAACCATTACCGCAAGAAAACAAATCACGAGTTGTGTCACCCGCCCAGCGACATTCTGCGATAATGTTAACATCACGTATCCTAACAATTATACCCTTCCCCGCGGATAATTATCATCAGACAAGTCTACCCCTGGACAGTTACCACACCGGAAGCGCCCCCCCCCCCGATCATTTGTCTCTCAGAACAAGTATTCCCAGAGGAAAATTACTCCGGCAATCACCCCATAGGACAATATTACAAGCACGGACAATTACCTCCAAAAGTAACGTTACCTAGGACAATTACCAGAAGGGCTACATATCATCCTGGCGAATAATTGTCCATGAGGTAATTATCTTGGGGAGTGATAATCGAGGGGTAAATGTCTTGGGGATAAGGGACATGGGGGCAATTGTCCGAGGTAATGGTCGGTCTTCGAGGGTAAGTCCAGGGGAAGTTCCCAAGAATTCATTGCCCATTCTTTATATCTTTGTTTCATAGTTTCATTGTGCTTTTTTCTCACATATTTTTATTCCATTCTGCTTCAGAATGGAAATATATATCATCCGGACACACCCCAGGACAGTTATCATCCGAGCACCCGCCCCGATAATTATCCTGAGTTCACGTATCCCAGAGGACAATTACGGCTGCGCTCGTGCAGTGCCTGGGAAAATTGTCCGGGGTAATTCGGCCATCAAGGGTAAATTTCCAGGGTAGATATCCCAGAATGTAACATCATTTTGTTTCATTGCCCTAACTTCGTGTCTTTGTTTTATAGTTTCATCGTGCTTTTTCCCGCAATTTTTTTAATTGCCATTCTGTTCAGAAAAATGGGTGATGTTCGTTTATTCCGAAGGTTCGTTATTCCGAAGGCATCGAAACGTACCTCGAGTAATGGAACCATTATTTTTCGTTTTCGGACTAACAGAACATCGAGGTAATAGGGCAATTACGTGTTTCGGAATTAAACGAACCTCGAATAACCAACCTTCGTAATAACGAACGTTTCGATAACGAATGTAACCTGAAAATATCATACTTAGAGATGATGTACAATACTCGAATATCCAACGCCGCACATGCCAATCAACGATGGAACATCGTTAAAGGATACTGTTATTGATTAAAAACAAATTTCAATCAATGACTGCATAAGGAAAGGAGGCCGGATATTACAGGGTGGGCCGCAGAAGAATGCTCACGAGTATAGATCGCTAATTTCTTCGACCATTATTGGCAAAATGTCATTATTTTATTTCGTTGGTGTAAGAACGTCTTTTCGCAATAAAATGATAACCAAAGATCATTGATTTGAGTATAAGGCGTTTTAATTCTAGCCATTTTAGGAGGCAATGCAATTATCCCAAAATTCGCCAATTTTTTTCTACAGCGGCGGTCATCAGAACGCTAATATTGTGGCTCCGACTTGGCCATGCCACGCCCACTATACCAGAAAAACCGCGAAACGACAATGAGGGTTAGATAGCATTGTCTTCTTTATGAAAGCGAGGGCATTCCAGCTTTCATAAAGAAGACTGAATGCTAAGCAAAGAGACGATGCTAGCCACATCTCCATTGTCATCGCGGTTTGTCTGGTATGTGGGCTGGCATGGCAAGTCGGAGGCCAACAATATCTAGGCGTTCTGATGACCACCGCTGTAGAAAAATTGGCGAATTTGGGAAATTGCATTGCCTCCTAAAAATGGCCCTAGAATCAACACGCCTTACTCAAAATCAATGATCTTGGTATCATTTTATTGGAAAAAAAATGTTCTAACCAACAAAATAAAAATTAATGACATTTTGCCAATAATTGTGAAGAAATTAGCGATTATACTCGTAGCATTCTTTCTGGGCCACCCTGTATATAGCAAATTTCATTATCACAATGTCTCACTACACACGTAGCTCACGTGTAAAGACTTAAATACATGTAAGGACAATAGGACGTACGACCTGAGGACTTCAAAACATGGATATAATCTTTAGACTAGAAGTTAGTAATATTCAGAAGCATTACATCAAATTGCAATCTTATCTGTTTTCCAGTTCTTAGTAATAAACAAAGCTTCATAGTTTAAATTCAGTAGTGTAATTCGAAACATTTCTTTTTGATGATATAAACAAAATTTGACAATTACAAATTTGGCGTTTTAGTGTGTATTTTTGCACCGCGGCAGCATTCCAACCATTTTAATGAATTTTATTTTGAAATATCGTAATATCCATGTTCCTTGCAGTCACTGAACAATTAACCGATGAATTGAGTTAACTACAAAATAAGAGTTTGTACGTTTATTTGAGGACTCTGCACAATGCAAATTCGTTGTGTAAAGCTGTGGAAAGTTGTGGAAAAGTTGTGTGAACCACACAACCCAGTTATGTGTGGTTAACACAGTACACAACCCTACACAACTTTACACAACAAATTTGCAGTGTATGCTTAGGTTTGGGGCCTATATATCATATCATTTCTTTCTCTGACATTATCAGCCCCTCTGTGGTCCACGTAAAAATCCACAATAAACAGAATGACTGATAACAAGATTTTAAAACAATTTTCCCGTTCAACAGTAGATTTTGATCGATCACCGAACACTCATCCCTTTTTTGTATTGAAGTGAAATAGATTCCGGGGAATGTATTGAAATAATACACGTTCTACCGTCACTTGGTTTTAATTTATCAATAATATCAAACTACTCTATTAGCTATAAAAAAACTTATAGTAGATGTGTTTATCGATTTTAAAAATCAATGTATCACATCCAACCTTTCTGATACAATATCGATGAGCGTAAATTCCGTTTAGTGCAGTATTCTCTCATGCAGATCATATATATAATATTTGGATTTAGTCTGACAACAGATGGCATTTGAAACTTAAACGGTTCTTGAATTGTTCACAAACATTTAATATATTTTGTAATATTTCAATAGAGAATCACGATATTTCGTTCATTATACAATTCGTATCATTGCCTTTCAGTAATAAATAACTTTATTTACACGTGCTTCCCTTGTTACAACCGCATACATCGTCGCTGAATTCACGAAGTGCCACAAACCTCCAAAATTGCGTCCAAAGTCAAATTTGGAGTTATTTCAGTTTATCATTCTCTGGCCATGGTCTTTCATTTCACAAAATTTTAGGAACCAATTCTCTCTAATTAAAGAGATAATGAAGTGCAAAAACGACAGCGAGCCTGAAATTCTACATTAACAAAATCCACGAACACCGGCACAATGCGCGGGCGCGGGACCGTTACGCGCCATTCATGTCTGAAGCAAAAAACTCACGGCGGCCAGCGCCAGTTGTGCCGTTCGTGAATTTTTCGACTTGCGCGCGCTGAAACCGCCAGCGCGACACTTACGGCTTGTCGCCGGTTCCGTGATTTTGGGGCGCCGCACAATGCGTATTTGTTTTCCTACACAACTGTAAATGCCACTTCGGGATCTTCCTACGCTGAAGCAACATTTTCTACAAAACGACACCTGCTGTTGAAAGCTTCACTGTGTTGAAGATTTAACTAAGTTACTGTTTGAAGGACCGGTTCTACATGGAAGGCAGAGAGTCAGGGGCGTAGGCTGGTTGGCATGGGGATGGTGCACATCTTGCCGGGAGTGGGATACTAACTTGTTGGGGGAGCCTGCAACATACTTAAGGATGATGGAAACTAAAGTAAAAAATCAGGCGTTGAAGAGCAGAAAAGGTGGTGAAACAATTTCTTTTTGCTTGCCAGGGCGAAACTCTTGGCTCTGCGGGGGGGGTCACCGTGCACCAGTGCACCCCCCCCCCCCTCAGCCTACGTCCTTGAGAGTAATACTTGGCTTTACTATCTGCCTGAATCATACAGCTTAACTTCATAACAAATAACCAATGAGCGTTGGGAAGACAGATAAAATCGGTAAATCGCGTTTACTCGAAAAGGATTTCGCCATCTTCGTCGTCGCGTTGCCACTTCTGAATTCACGCACGACATTACATATGTTGTAACAAAAAAAGCTGCTTAGCTTGAAACATTTCTTAAAGCACAGGCTAGCTAACATGGAACTTCAAATTGAAAAAAAAAAAAAAATAGTCAAACTTGTGATAATGATGAGTCTACATGTAACATAGTAAGTTTGAATGGACAACAAGACACCCAAATACAAAAATTGGAAAGTTCTGCTGCCACTTGAAAAGATTTTGAAGAAAAACAATTAGAACCTTTCGGCCGAGTACAAAATATCCTAGATCTACAAAAGTAATTCCATGGAAGGATAAATGGGCGAATGAATCTGTCAACTTTACGATTTTCACTTTTTTAAAGCAGTTAAATAATCATTTTGAAATCCAAATTGTTTTCAGGCTTCAAGTTTATGACCAATTACCTTGTGAGAAACACACTTAGAGCATAGAGAATTTTATGTACTCCACCACGGTTTTTTCAGTTCAATCGTAATCTTCAGAAGCAAAGATACATTTCGCCAGTTCCTCGCTGCTGCTGCAGAGATGGGCTTTAGTCAATTGCTTCTAATATTCAGAATACGTTTAACAGTTTAAATTGCTTTTTTATTTGTCGTTTGCCCACCGCTCCCCCCTATTTTAATTGAAGCAATATACTGCCTTTTTTCAAGTTTTATATTGCCTTATCTTTGGTTTTGGAACACATAAACTGAGTGTTCAGTGAATACCTTTTATATATCCTCACATTTTCGCTACTGGAGGTTGTTGAATTTTTCTTTATTTGGTATGTTTATTCCTATTAATCTTGGCCTCTGGAGCTGTCGCGATTGGGGCACATAATAGAAAACAGAAAATACTTTGTTCAAAAGAAGAGCCACATTAACTGTACCTAGAAGGGCATTTGCCTCTCATCTTAATAACCGTCCTGCGCGTTGCAAAAATTGGCCCTCTCCAATTTTTTTTACGGTGATTACATGCCCTTTTATAATACTCCTTCAAGCGATAAAAAAGTGTTTTTTCGATGAGGTAAACTTTCCTACGTCGCCTTTCCTCCCTTAGAACAAGAAAATCACTTTCGTAAAGGAAAAATCGCCCCTTTTTCTTCAGCAGAAGTAAGTTCGCGAATGTGCATCATAAAACTTTTGTACATTTAATAAACGAAACTGGTTTATCCATCCGCCCTCACTGAAACTATTTGCCTCATCTGATTATGGATTTCGTTGATTTTTTTTCATTGTTTAACACACTGCATAAAAATCGCATTTGTAATTACTGACCAGAACCAGACCACAAAGCGAGTTTTGACATCATGAAAATTTTCCAATTTTCCAAAAACCGCCGTCGCTCGTAATCGCTACACTCCATCCGCTGAGGTATATTATGTTATATTTCATGTTAATGATCAAAAATCCCTTCAAAAAGGTTTTGCCAAAGTTACATTACCTGTAAAAACAGCTACTTCAAGCAGAAAATTTTGATCCTAGACAGATGTTCTACATTTTTTTTCAAAATACTATACAAAACAACATGCTGTAATAAGCGGCAGAATAGACCACAAAGCCCGAGTTTACAATCTGAAAATTTCCAATTTTCCAAACCGCTCGCTTCGCGCGTAAGATAGATGTATATTCATGTCTTAATTGAATCAAAATCCCTTCAAAAAGTTTTGCTCAAGTTCACATTACTATCAAAAACAGCTACTTCGAGCAGCAGAAAATTTGATCTCACCAATAATGTTCTTTATCTTTTTTAAAAATACTACAAAATAAAACTTTATAGTGCAGTATTACGCCAGAATAGACCACATTGCAGTCTTACAACCCAACTTTTCTAATTTCTCAAAACCGCCTCGCCATCGTGGATTATGTGTAGGCCTTAATAATTTCAAGTTAAATCGTGAACCCATTTAAAAAAGGTTTGGTTCGATTCAGATTGCCACATAAAACACATCTTCAAGCAAACACCCTAATTGATGTTGAAAATATTCTGCTTGCGCCAATGCCCCTTTTGACATATAAGTGCCCTTTTTTGCTCTGCCCCCCCCCCCCCAAACGAAAATACGTTCCGCTGTCCCCTGCTTTAGAGCATTTGCTAACTAGACCTCTGCCAGCCGGCACGATTGCTAAACACTTTCTAAACACTGATGTGTAAATTTGCTTAAACACGATGTTTACAGTAAGTGACATCCGTTATTGTCCACTTGGATTGTTCACGGACTTTCCTCTTTAAAGCACATTTGCCTCCCATAGACGGCGACATTCGTTGGTTGAGGCAAATGAAGCAAAGACCGCGCGATCCTCTTGAAATAGATTACGGGATTTAAAGATATACCAAGCAACTCCATATCAGCAATCCAGCCACGAAAGCCAGTACTCCACGTCAAACCCCAGAAGAAAATACCTTATGATGAAAAACAGCATAATTGTATGACTCCATAAAAGGAAGAATCATTACTACTATTACTATAATTAGTACTTCGCTTTAACTTACAATAATAATATGATTAATTAAGATATAGAAAAAAAAGAAAAAGATTTTTAAAAAGGAAGAAAAAAATAAAAAGAAGAATAAACAGAAAGAGAAGAAATGAGAGGAAAAGAAGATCAAAGATAAGGAATAAAGTAATAAAACTAAATTAGAATTCAGCATGACTATAAAGGTCAGCTACAATAAAACCAGGAAACATCCGAACACGAACAAAAAACGATCTTATCTTTCGAGCAATCGTGCTATACTTCATCATTCCTTAATACATTCGAAATTGTAAATAATCGTACTTGGTTTCATTATCATTAAAATCCATTCAAGCTAACGAAGTTGCTCGCGGTAACAAAATTCCGATAACTAACTAACGACGGTTCGGTACAACTCCGAAAAAAAATGCCTTTCTGGCAAAATTCGTTGCGTGAGCATAACATTTTTCATGCATACTTAATGCACAATAATTGTATTTAACTTTCCCGTTTTTGCCATAACCAGCTGGGTTACTGACATGGGCAAATAACTTTATCCAATAAGTACTGGTACCTTGGTTATGACGAAGCAGCATCCATACACAGAACACAGTTTGTAGAAACTTGCTCCTTCCTTTGTCCGAATATGGCCGTTTGCGATAAAACCACATGTTTCTTGCCGATCATAAAGAAGACAACACCGTTGGCGATAAGACACGCACCAAAGGAACACCAAAGATTATCACATGCTAAGGCATCTGGATCCAGCACATCCCTAACGTTGTCTGCCGTAGGCGGACTTCAGATCTTGAATTCGCCGAACCGATCCGCCAACTACGGATCGGCGATTAATACAATCGGCGGCCCCCTAGCTGAAGATACAGTAACGTCGCACAACTTTCTTCGCCTTCGCGTGGTTTTGCCGGACAACGCCTTGGCAGTCAGTGTGACATGTCGGAAAAGCAGATCCCAAGGCAATCGTTGCTTCTCCACAAATGCGGCCGACCACATGTAAGAGACAAGACAGCCACGATCTGACACGACTGAGAGGCATGCAAGTGACATACCTGAGACAAACTCGATCAAGTACATGAGAGCAAAGACAATTGCGAAACATGCTCATATAGCAACCATTGCAAATTCCTCCAAGAGAGTGAAAAAACGACAGTAAAGTGCATGAAATCCAGGAGAAAGCAAATAGAGACAACCCAAAACACTCTTCCAAAAATACTCAAAAGGCTCGAGCCTTTTGATGTTTCTTCAAGTCCTCGCGTTGGGAATAAATCAAAAACAGTCTATACTTCCATTAGAAAACGAAAATACCCCTGGTAAAAACTTTGATTCCTATATCAGCAACCAATCGTATCGTTGATGAGACAAAAACAGATACTGGTTGGTCGCAGGAGGACATGTGAAAATTCCGAAATACTTTCCCGTTGTCCGCAGACACTAATAAACTCTGACTTTACAAAAACCAATTCCATTTCACCAAGGCATACTTTTGTTATTTCTCGTAATACTCCCGGTCTTACGAAAGTTGCATCTTCTCGACAAAATTAAGCTTGACCTCGACAAAAAAGTCACAACTTGACAAATCCCTTCGCCTCTCCTTCAAACAAATGTCCTTGCATTTCTGCCCTTTCTGGTCGCTTTCAATCGACACACACTCTCTATTTCGATTTCGCTATTGGAGCAACAATCAGTTGATGCCCTCGACCATTGACGATATACATCTATAGCATCAACCAATATGCGCAGTCGCGTTGATAATCGTTCGAGATTTGACACTGACTTTGTTTTCGTGTCGGCCTGACACTTCCATTTCATGTATTCAAATGCGAGATACTCAACGTTTTACGACAAATTCTGAAATATGAGTCGGGTTTTCCGATTCTCCATTTTCGTTCAGAGCTATAATCATACGATTCAATCCAAGATTCCCACGACTTCACAACTCGGCCACGTACGCGACTCGGCCAACACACCACGCATCTACAGAGTACTCATCCTCCCAGCCGATAGGCCTGGTCACTTTTGCAGATAAATTAAGGATGCCGTGAAAAATCCAAATATATCTTGTAATTTTTCCGTCCGCAGTAAATCCTGCCCTACGTCATCGACATGTCCTTACATAAGGCGCAATGAGCATTCTTGAAAAAGTGCCTCCTATTTCAAACCACACCCCATTAAGAGTGACCCATGCGGCCTCCTACGTTGGTAAAATCTGCCTAAATTCGTAGCCGACATTACGTTATCACGTCCCGGGAAACAAGTTTCGCGGAGGCCAGAACCGAAATCCAAAGGATCGTGGATTTGCAGGGCGATAAATATATCGTAGCATCTCAATGTAAAACGAACTTGATTCCTCTATATAACACCGTGTTTCATACCCAAATCGTCGTTTCACACTATAACCGTGACATAAGGCTCAGTATATATACTTGTATTGGACGGCCATTCTCGGTGTAAACGGAACCATCCGTAAGAACGTTTGCCGATCCTTTGATTCACACTGACGTCGAACCTAAATTTAAATATGTAAAAAGCCTTCAATATCATTGATAGGAATTTCAGTTTTGTTCATGGAACTACAAATACTCTTTCTTCAAATTAAGACAAAGCTTTACTGGTTCCATTGCGAACAAAAAATTTAAAAAAATTAAATAAAGCCAAAAAAAATTTAAACCTAAAGCTACTGTCACACTGCGCCGTCTAAACGATTCCGTCTGAAAATAACAACGCGACGCTATTTAAAATTTGATTGAACTTTTTAATTCGTTTTCAAACTGAATACAAATGATCTAGACTTTGACCAGACGGTCTTTTCGTTTCTGTTCCATTCTATTGGTATTCCATTTCCACCTGGTCTGTACATACGCTGTGAGTAAATATTAGTGATCTTTCGGTTTTACGCAACGGACGGACTCAAGAACAATACATCCGATACCAAAATGCGATCTGCGCATGGCGCCATCCCCGGCATCAACACTGTCCATAGTAAAATCTAGAACGGGTTTTGGCGAATTTTCGTGCCGCGAGACGAATTGAAGGACAGCAACCAAATCAGCGCCCGTATCAACGATGTCAGGCAAATCGCAACATGTGCGAAGGCTGAGACGTCGCCACCGTCGGCTCTGTTCTCCGTTTGCATTTGCGAAAACTGCCTGTGAAGGACCCGACGACGAACCGCTAGCTAATTGCTCAAACTGTCCTCTGTTTTCTGTTCCCGTTTGGTTGGTAAATACGAAAGCTGCACTATTTTTAGACGGATGTCTAGACGGAATCCGTAGACGCGCAAGTGTACAGTAAGCTAAATACTGTAGTACTCTCTGTGATGAAATCTTTTCTGGAAATAATCGAAATTTCGTGATCTTTCTCATACGTTTTTTTTTTTTTTGGCCTTTTTGAACATTCCAAAATCAAAGTCGGTCCATGCACGTGAGAGATTATCTCATGTTTCGTGGAAATCTTTTTATCGGCCACCCTATCATCATGATAAATGAGCATGACGTTTTAAACATTTGACATTTTCCACCGCAATAATTTACTCAGTTCATCTGTCACATCTACTACGTTCAAAGAACTTAGAAATGTCGTGAAAGTTTGATGCGGGAATGTGTCGCCAATCCAAACAGTCCAAGGCAATTTCAAATCTAACTCTGTTGTAGCAGGTAGTTGGTTGTCGCAAACCCACATTCCTCCCAAATCCCATATCGGAAAATTCTTAGAATGTCTTAAACTTAGACCTCGATTTGTTTTATGTTTTCTTTGTTTTTTTGTTTTTGTTTTGTTGTTTTTTTTGTCTCTATGACAAAAATTCTATCTAATCTAGGTAGTACTAGTTCTATTTTAGACAGCACCATCAGGTCTCTTTTTACCTCCAGTGGAACAGTACCTACTGAGAAGCAAAAGTCAAAAAGGGTTCTTTTACACGTAGATCACCTTGCATTACTTATATGCATCTGCTCTGAACACATCCAGCAATCTAATAAGTAAGTTATAGGTGCCTGAAGTGATATTTGAAACTGCGTCGCCTAAACTTACACTACACCAACTATGGTTTTTGTTTCTCATTTTTCCAAAATCTAGATATTTAATCTTCCTTATCTTTCAATTTCAAATACTGTCCTTACATAAACAGCCCAAGGACAATAAAGTTTCTCTGTGTTAAGGGACAGTTGCAAATGAGTTCTTATACCTTTAATGTGGGGGCCGTAGCCTAAATATCTTTGCGGAGAAAAATACGATACGTATCTGTTTGTAATTTTATACCTGTTCATCATAAATAAGATAGGGGCATTGCAAATGACCAGTAAACCGAACGCTGCTCATCTGCTAACGAGCGGGTTTTGGATACACCGTACACTCCCATTTGTCTTAACTATGAAGCCCGTGACTTTAAAATTCCATATTTCCAGCAACGTTGATGCCCGTGAGAATTAACGATCGTAGTACACAAGTCCCCCGAAGTGTTCGCACAAGAATCACATAGCGAGGAAGCTTCTCTCTTACCGCCCAAAAGCCGTAAGCAACATTCACTGAATGTAACATATCTCGTGTCGAAACTGTTTTTTCCCTGTACAGAAAGTATAAGGTTTGATGCAAATCTTCGATTGGTTATGATTATACTGTATAAATGAAATTGACTGGACGTATTTGTCCAACGAAATTTCAGGATTTTAATTAGGCTGTATGACAATAATAATCCCTACCCCCCCCCCCCCCCCACCACCGTAGAAAATGCAAAAATGAGATTTGGGTTTTGTAAAATGTGGTTTTAGTTCACAAACTATCAGCGAAGTAACTATAACTTAGAAATTCTGACGTCACTGATGTGCTGGCGTTCCTGAAGCTTCCAGAACTATGAATTTGATTTTTTTTTTACAATTTAATCCAATCTTTTTTTATGCCTTGAAGACAAATCAATTGATAATTTAAAACCCTAAAACACGCGACTATGGCGTAAATGTAGCAAATACGGAAGGCATTGATAAAGTGCAGATATTTCCATTGGTAATTCACTGCTATCGACAACCCTTTTATCAGAATTCAAGGTTTACCCTCGTACAAATGGCCAAAAATCACCTTTAAGATAGATGAATCTTAATTTTCAAATTTCACAGATCAACAATGAATTCCAGATCTTTGCTCTGTAAATGAAGAGTCTCAGTTTGAAAAGGGAATAAAAATCCATTTTCCAACAAAAATAAATATTAACATCCGACACACATCCACCTACATATAATAGAGATAGTCAAACATTTAAAGCAAATTAATTCGAAGCAAGAGGCCTAACAAAAAATGTCTCGGTTTGCCTTTATTTTCCAATAGGCACGTGTACAATCTCAGGCAAGAAATACACTTTCTCAGAAATTACTTAAAGTGGATTTGAGCCCTTTATGATAAATTAAACTCATTCATACGTATGGACACCCACAAATAAAAGAAAATTCAAAGCTAATGAACTTACCATCATAGCATCTAATTGACAATAGCAGTATATCTCGTGCAGTCCACAGGATCACAGACCATTCGAATCCCCACCCCTCCAATAACGACCACGTGCTGTGCCAGCTTTTCGTCTTTCTACACGTCACATTGAC
>JZLH01S0406361.1:10765-32291 GCA_001188425.1 Eucidaris tribuloides | reverse complement strand
GGGGGGATAAAACATATGCCGCCGCTGTTGGATGCACTGTTTGTTTCACAGCTGAACAGGGAACAAACGATATTCAATGGGGGTATAGGATTCAAAGTAAACAGTTTAAGTCAATAACCACAAAATTAGTGCAGATAGAGGAATTCCAAACAATGATCATACCATTCGTGAAATAATTCTAATGTATTTCGTACGCGCCAGCAGCTTCATTAATTTAACCCCGAATTAGGGTGGATGCCGGTGAATTATTGCACTCAGCAGAAGTACGTAACAAGCTACTGAAGCTAACTGGATTTAGAAGTAAATAATTACATGTATATTGACTTCAAAATTGAAATGAAAAGATTTTTTTCACAACATGAAATAGCTGTTACTAAGAAAAATAGGTTCAACTTTCCATCTTTAGCAAAGTCAAACTGGGAGCACCTTTACGGGTGCAACTTTGCACCTTTAACTCTTAACATGCCAGGGGATTTGAACCTCTATTGACTTTATGTGTATTATTTGGTGCAGATCTGCAACTTCGGCACGTTAAGAGTTAAAGGCCTGAAAGATACGTTGCACCCGTAAAGGTGCTCCCAATGTGACATTGCTTTGCACCTTCAAAGGTACAAAGTTAAACCTATTTTTCTTAGTGCGTATACCAACTTTATCAGATCACATAGTTTTTCCAGATAACCGACAACTGAGTCTCAGTCTATAAAGACCCCAGTGCAAATAGGTTCAAATGATACATGTTTTATGTTCAAATAAAACGTTCTTTAAAAATTCTATGATGTCTGGGTTGTACAGTGCGTCCTAGAAAAAAAACAGAATCCTAAAACAAAGGCTTAATGTAGGGAAGCGATGGGGTGCAGGATTGTAAAAATAAGTTCACAATAAACTTTGACTTATGCTCTTTCAAATGATACATTAAGCAAACCTATTCACTCATGCATCTCTGAGTACTATGACTTTAAAAATTTAAAGTGAAAAACCATTTTGCTACGCTTTTTGGCTTTGATACTGTGCACACCAGCTGTCCATCTCTTTCTTTTCATGGAGAGCACAGTGTCATAGCCAACAAGTATCATTTGAAAGAGCATAAGTCAAAGTTTAGTTTGATCTTGTTTGTGCAATAATACGCCTCATTGCTTCTGCACAATAAGCCTTTGTTTTAGGAATCTGTTTTTTCTGCGACGCACTGTATAATGATGTTCAAATGAATAGATAAGCAGCCAAGAATACCAAAGTTTGGAGCACGACGTCGTCGCTAACAAAATTGATGAATAACACCTTCATAGTCTAAGTCAACGTCCACCCAATGGTTTATCAAAATCTATAGTCTAAAAGGGAAAATATATATGATAAAACCCGTCCCTCATGGACTTTCACTTTTCTTAAAGCACTTATACTGGTGTGAGTTTTTAATACTATATTAAATACATTGATAGCGTACAGGATCTTGTAGATCGGTTTCATTTGGAATCACTGTCAAACAATACCATTGAAAACCATTCTCAGAACATCCTCTAGGAAGGAATCTTCATTATCTTTGTATCCAATTAATACTGAATTACTGATCACATGGACAATATCTGACACGCTTTATAGACATGTGCCAATTCATTCGGCGTGCCATTCCCATTCAGTGAAATGCATTTACTTGAGATGGTATAAACGGCAGTCCGCAGTCCACGACGTTATGAATGAGTTCACGAGGAGACCCATTGTCGTGCATCGTTAAACGTAGAGGGCGACATTACGCCTTGAGTGGCTATCAGAAGCCGACTGCGGCGAAAATTATATCCTTCTCGTCCATCTGTTTATATTTACATCAACGTATGGTAATAAACTTAAAATGTATTTCTTCAATTTCATTTCTTTATTTTCATATCAACTGATGGTGTTGTATTCGTAAGTAAAAATGTACAAACATAATATAATAATGATAATGATAATGATAATTATCATTATCATCATCATCAACAACAACATCATCATCATCATCATCATCATCATAATCCTCCTCCTCCTCCTCCTCCTACTCATCATTATTATTATCAAATAGCATGTTTATGTCTCACTACAGGTTAGTACTGGAAGAAGAATGAACTCCTAATTCACAAAACAGAAAGAAATACTTTTTCGTTGTTGTGATTATTTTGCAGTTCTTTTGTGACATATCCGAGTTAACAAAGGCCGGACGAAATCTTCTGCAGCGGTATATCTCGAATTAACTCGTAATAATACTGAAGTGTGGGGAACCATTTTCTTTCAATACCAATTTCATTAAAACTCATTTTACAATTTAGAAGGAAATCATGTGCATATGATGATAAGTATATCGTTCCCAGTATTCATCCGTTCCAACTAAGGCAGCTATGATAAACATTTTGGAAATAACCCCAAAACGGAATGTCAAATTGCTAACCAAAGGGTTAAGTTTGTATTGGATAGCCATGTATGCAGAACCTGATTTTGAAGTAGGTTGTAAAGCTGGTTGTGTCACATAAATTTCTTTTTGTAGAATCTGGAATGTTTCCTGTGCGGCAGCAGTGTATCTCAGGCAACCTCCCTTGATCCAGACACCCAGTTTTGCAATCTAAAGACAATAGTAAATATTATGGGTTAACTATTTGCCACGTCATTCGTCAACTTGTTGACATTGTCAAGAACTACAACAGTTTCAGAAACTGGAGACATTGTATATAAAAACTTCTGATAACTTTCTAGCAGTCAGTTAAATTACATTTAAAGGTTAGTGACATGATTGGGAACACTTGAAAATGCCTCTAGAACCACATGAGTTGAAATATATACCAATTATACACCAGCTGGAGTGGATATCCCAGCTGGAAGGATTTGTCTTTAATTTGTTTACTTAAAGATTGTGTCATTGGTTTGCACGTCAAAAAACATCTAATAATTGAAAATCATATCATGTGCCAAGATTAATATAAATAAACACCTCTCATTAGAGATTTGGGGTAAAATATAGAGTTTATGGTTGAAAACTTGGACGTTATAACTTCATCCTAAAATCCGTGACGTCGACGTGCACCGGGCTGTTCCAAATTGTGCGATTAGCCGTTCGCCGAAGGTCACGTGGAAGGTACACGGCACCTTCCAGGGGCCATAGAAACCTATGTTAAATGCAGCAACTTCAAAGCACTCTCAAATTTAATCGAAAAGTAGAATTTTATTATCGAAGCAGTGTGAAAGGGAAATTATGTCTTGCTTTTCAATAAAAAACAATGATTTGTGATGTTTCCACGCTCTAAAAAAGTTAAGCGCCTCGGTTCAAGGACTAACCGTGCAGAATCTCTGGTAAATGCTAAAAATAGACCAACTTGTAAGATTGCACTAAAAAATTCTTTAAAATACAACAACTGATTTATCCAACTTTGTGCATACCTGTAGAATTATAGTCCTCGCTTAATATATAGACCACAAAATGTTGGTGATTTTCCACTCTGCTTATTTTTAAAGATTTTTTTAGTACATCCAGGCAATGACATAATCATTGTACTGCCTTCCCGGTAGGCATTGCGCCGATTTGAATTGGTGACGTGCGCCCTATAGAGTAACACTATGATCCAAAAGTCTCTTTTCTACTTGATTATGAAGATTAGTTATTACTGTTACAATGATATGACATTTGCCACAGGCAACATGGCTTAGTTAAAACTGAGGAGCCCCCACCCCACCCCTACCTCTCTTACATGTGGCTATATGCATTCCTATTCACATTCTCTGTCTAATGGTTAGCTTAGCCTGGTTTGATCTTGGTGTGGTCAGATCAGTTAATGCAGTTTTGTTCCTGAGTTACCAACATTTCAAGTCTTTAATGCAGTTACATTAAAAGAAAATATGCTTATTAAAAAACATCAGTAAACAAAGTTATCAACAGCAATATAGAAGCCAAGGTGTAATTCATTACCTGGATTTAGAAAAAAAACACAGGATTGATGTATTTTTTGCCTCATTGACATATATCTGTGTGAAGTAAATTGATGGCCATGACCTGATCAACAGCCCCCCCCAAAAAAAAATCAACATCTGACATTGAGATACACACCTCACATTTCACTCCATACCCCAAAATACACCCCTTACTACCTACCCCCCCCCCCCCCATCCTCCCCCAAACATACACCCATTGCTGTTTTCAGTCAGAGGAAATCCACGAGTATGTGCATGCCAGATCTGTGTATGAATGTATATATGTGAGGTGGGCAGGGTAGGGTATCTAGGGTCCTAGAGTCTTTTGTTTTAGTTACTAAAAATTAAATATTGGAGGGGATAGGGGCTCCAGAATGTCAGTTTGTGACTTTTATATCTCACTCCTGACCCATGATCAAATGTCTATTTAGTTACAAAGTGTTATTCAGGTTTTTTCCATTCCACTCACTGTAATCTCTCAAAGTTTGGATTTAATGAACAAACAATAATTTATGAGGCTGAATACTAATTCTAAAGGGTGTTGTAACACCCCCCCCCCATTCTGATCCGAAGGGTCTACCCCCCCCCCACTTCTTTTAAATCCCAGGCATGGCAGCTGAATCTGATGACACACCGTTATTTGCTGAATTTGAACATGGGCGTAAAGTAACAGAATGGTATTCCATAAAGAGAATGCGTTGCCAAGATTTGCTCATGAAATAAACCTTTCAACTTCTAATCATTTCAATCAAATTATACTGTGGCACAATTTGTATAGATCTACGTGGACTAAGGGATTCCACCTTATGAACACGCACAATGTGGGTCTCCGCGCTAAACCAGGGTAAATTGCAACAAATATCAACACTACACGTATTTCCTTATTTGATTACCCTTGATAGAGAATTTATTATTTCTGACATTTGGCCTTTGAAGTTCAGAAATTGAGATAAAACGTCGTTTCCAACAGATAATACCCTGCCACTTCTGCAGCACACGAACGCCTGTGCGTTGCTAGTCTCCAGTACAGGGTACACGGCAACCTTTCCAGGGCGGCCATTAGAAACCTATGTTAAATGCAGCAACTTCAAAGCACTCTCAAAATTTAATCGAACGTAGAATTTTCTTAAATCGAAGCAGGTGAAGGGAAATTATGTCTGCTTTCAATAAAAAACATGATTTGTGATGTTTTCCAGCTCTAAAAAAAGTTAAGCGCTCGGTTCAAGACTAACCGTGCAGAATCTCTGGTAAATGCTAAAATAGCCAATTGTAAGATTGCACTAAAAATTCTTTAAAATACAACAACCCTGATTTATCAACTTGTGCATACCTGTAGGATCTTTAGTCTCGCTTAATATATCAGGACCGACAAAATGTGGTGATTTTCCACTCTGCTTATTTTTAAAGATTTTTTTAGTACATCCAGGCAATGACATAATCATTGTACTGCCTTCCCGGTAGGCATTGCGCCGATTGGAATTGTGACGTGCGCCCTGGAGGTTAGCAGTTTAACCAATCAGTGCGCTCGCTGGTCTTGCGACGGTACACATAATCGCGATTCGCAATTTGAGCAAAATTTAAATTCACGGAAAGAACAACATTCTGGTAACATGTCGTTATTAGTTTTTCTCATAAAACAACAAATGCATGACGTATGGATCTCAAACTTTCAACACACCATTTGTAAGTACTAAACTGCCGTTTGGTATTGATAATGAAGGGAAGTAATGGACTTGCACATCCCTGACACAATCTTTAAGGAGAATCAAGCATGAACATACTAGTATTGTAACTCTATCGTGCCCCGATAGATATAACAAGCCATAGAGAGCTACACAACAGGTTTGACATTAGTTATTTAGAATGAGCCAACGTTCGATTACAAGATTTTCACAGCAGAATCCTTGTATAATTCACTTGATTCAAGAACAGTTTCAGCTTAATTTGAGGACTACCCACAATCATGTAATTTACCTTTAAGATATACACACACAAAAACAATGTGCACTTCAGCTGACATGGTTCGTTATTCCGAAGGATCAATACTACGCAATTCGGTATAAATGAACCACATTTCATTTGTATATGAAATTTGTGTGTTCGAAATAACGAACCCTTGGCATCACCCGCTGACATAAAGACAATTATTACTGGAATGGAATCTACAAGTACTGCTCTAGTTCAGCGAGAAACTTTCGTCGTGCAATAAAAATTGTGCGTATCGATACGCATGCGCATAGCATCAGCAAATTTGATTTATTTAGGGTTATAGAGCTATAGGGTTCATAATTTGGTGCGAATATGAAACTAACGGGATGTCCTCTGGATGGGCATTTGAGTTTCGGTATTTATTTCCCAGCTGATGTCACCGGATGATAATTGCTGCGACGCCAATGTTGATCATAAGCCTTTATTTACCCATATCCCTATCCCTAACCCTAACCATATCTCTAACCCTTGGATGGATCAATCGGAGCAGATGCTAGAAGATGATTGTTCGAGGAGGCGCGCTAGAGGTTACACAGCACCTTTCCAGGAGCCCATAGAAACCTATGTTAAATGCAGCAACTTCAAAGCACTCTCAAAATTTAATCGAAACGTAGAAGTTTCTTAAATCGAAGCAGGTGAAGGGAAATTATTTCTGCTTTCCAATAAGAAAAAACATGATTTGAGATGTTTTCCAGCTCTAAAAAAAGTTAAGCGCCTCGGTTCAAGACTAACCATGCAGAATCTCTGATAAATGCTAAAAATAGCCAACTTGTAAGATTGCACTAAAAAATTCTTTAAAAATACAACAACCCTGATTTATCCAACTTGTGCACACCTGTAGACGCTATAGTCCTCGCTGAATATATCAGACCACAAAATGTGGTAATTGTTCACTCTGCTTATTTTTTACGAATTTTTTAATGTATCCAGGCAATGAGGTAATCATTGTACTGCCTTCCCGGTATTCATTGCGCCCGCTGAATTTGTGATGTGCGACCTATAGAGTAACGGTGTGACACAAAAATGTTTTTTTAACCTTTGATCATGAAGAATAGTTATTACTGATTACAATGATATGACATTTGCCACAGGTAACATGGCTAGTTAAAACTGAGGAGCCCCCACCCCACCCCCTTCCTCTCTTGCAATGTGGGCTATATGCATTCTATGCACATTCTCTGTCTATGAGATAGTTTAACCTGGTTTGATCTTTGTGTGTTCAGATCAGTTAATTCAGTTTGTTCCTGAGTTACCAACATTTCAGTCTTCATCATTCAGTTATGTAAAACGAAAATTATGCTATAAAGAACACTGCTACCCAAAGGCCACCAATATAATATAGAAGCCAATGTGTAATTCATTGCCTGGATTTAGAAATTACACAGGATTTGATGTATAAGTAAAGTGATGGTCACTGACCTGAATGAAGAGCCCCCCCCCCCCGCCCGCCAGAAAAAAAACCCTGTCATTGAGATACACACCTCACAATCCACTCCAATACCCAGCAATCCCCCTACCTCACTACCTTACCCCCCCCCCCCCGCTTCCCCCACCAATGCCCTCCCAAACACATACAGCAGGTACCTGGGAGAATTGCTGTTTTCAGTCTCAGCAAATCCACCAAGTAGGTGGATGTATATCTGCATATGAATGTATGTGGGTGGGGGGGGGGGGGTAGTGGGTGTCTAGGGCTCTAAGCCTTTTTTTTTTTTTTTTTTTAGTTTACAGGGGTATAAGGGGCTCCAGATGGTCAGCTTGTGACATTTTATACTTACAAAGTGTTATTCAGGTTTTTTCAGTAACTGTCATCTCAAAGTTTTGTTTTGAAGCACTGAACAAACAATTTATGAGGCTAAATACTAATTCTGAAGGATGTACCCCCCCCCCCTCTGAAGGGTGTAGGCCTACCCCCCTACCCCCATTCCTCCTTTTAGAATTCCATGGTAGCTGAATCTCAATGAAACACCCTTCTTTGCTGCATTTTGAACAGGGGGTAAGGCAACAAAATGGAAATTCCATCAAAGAGAATGATTGCAAGACTTGTTCAGTAAATATACCTTTCAACCTTCTAATCATATACAATCAATTTTGACTTCTATACTGTGGCACAATTGGTACACATGTGGGACTAAGGATTTCACTGTACGAACATTCAACATGCACAATGACAATGGCTGTTGGACTCCGCCGCTGAACCGGGGTAAATCCCCAAATTCCATGCAAGTGCCCACCAATGAATTGACTTACCTCTTTAATAGAGGATTGGTAGGCTATTTCCGAACAAGTTGGACCATTTGAAAACTGGAAATTGAGATAAAACATCCTTTCCAACGAATAAAAAGCGTTGAAGCAGCCGACGTTCGCAATAGGGCTATATTGCTAGTCTGCAGTACAGGTTACACAGCACCTTTCCAGGAGCCCATAGAAACCTATGTTAAATGCAGCAACTTCAAAGCACTCTCAAAATTTAATCGAAACGTAGAATTTTCTTAAATCGAAGCAGGTGAAGGGAAATTATTTCTGCTTTCCAATAAGAAAAAACATGATTTGAGATGTTTTCCAGCTCTAAAAAAAGTTAAGCGCCTCGGTTCAAGACTAACCATGCAGAATCTCTGCTAAATGCTAAAAATAGCCAACTTGTAAGATTGCACTAAAAAATTCTTTAAAAATACAACAACCCTGATTTATCCAACTTGTGCACACCTGTAGACGCTATAGTCCTCGCTGAATATATCAGACCACAAAATGTAGTAATTGTCCACTCTGCTTATTTTTTACGAATTTTTTAATGTATCCAGGCAATGAGGTAATCATTGTACTGCCTTCCCGGTAGGCATTGCGCCCGCTGAATTTGTGATGTGTGACCTAGAAGAAAAGATAGAGTACATACACAACCAGAACTATGTCTTTTGACTGAAAACGAATGACCACTCACATGAAGAAGATTGGGAAGGTCCTTACTCTTACCTCCACTCTAGAAGTCAGGTTGACAGACATGATTAATGTAAGAATTGTTTTTCTTTGATCCAGTGGGATGCCAGCCTAAAGAAAGTTGTGGAAAGTGCTTTCTAATGTGGCGTTTAGTGGTTTAATACCGTGGTATCTTTCCTGCTTTGCATGAATTGAGTGGCCATGAGTGGTATAAACATGAGACTGAACAGGGTAGAAACAAGAACACATTGAAAGGCGCAGACATCTTTCCATTGTCTTGTAGTCTGGTCAGCATGTCATTGAGAAGTTATTGTACAAATGAGATGACCTTTCTGGAACGTTCACACTTTTTCATTATCCTCCAAAAGCCATTTCTACTTACATTATTTTCAAAGGCCTTGGTCAGATCAACATGTGTTGAGTACAGGTTTGAGTTCTGTTCCATACATTTCTCTAGAAGCTGTCTAGCAGCAAACACAAAATCAATAGTTCCACGTTCCTTTCTAAAACCATACTGGCACTCTGCAAGAAGACCTTGTTCAGTGTGTACGATAAGGCGGTTGAGCAAAATTCTTGCCAGTATCTTGCTTGCGACGAATAGCACGGATATTCCACGATGGGCGTCGCACACCCTGTGATTTTCTTTGCGTTTGTAAAGATGTACAATGGGAGCAATTTAAAGTCCTGAGTTACTGTTTCGTTTTGCCAAATGAGATGAAACAATCTGTGGATTTTCTCTGTTAAAGCGTTAACACCCTCTTTAAGAATTTAGCTCGAATTGAGTCTGGGCCAGGTGCTTTGCCACTCGATTGCAGACGAATTGCTTTCTGTACCTCCTCGAATGTTTAAATAGCACTCAGTGTCTTATCTGTGGGGAACCTGCAGTAGCCGGTCAATGGCTATGTCATTTATAGATGAAGTACTCTTTTGGAATATTAAGCCCATCTATGGAGAATAGTTTTATTTTAGTCTGCGATGAGTGTTGACCCATCTGCACTAAGCAGAGGAGATATGCTCGAAACTTAAAGACAATCCACCAATGATCTGTCCAACATTTAGCACCACACATAGACTTCGTGACATGTCCCTCTTGCCTGCTATTGATATACTCAATGAGGTGCCAAAACTGAGATCCAGGGTGCATCTAGGATGTTCTGTTTTGCATCGGTAGGCAGGAGACTGTAATCAGCAAGTCATGTTCTGCACAAGTATGTGGGAGTAGAAGATCATTGCTGTCGCAGCTCCCAACACCATGCTTCCCGATCACTTCTACCCAGGAGATATAATCAGAGCCAACTCTTGCATTAAAACCACCTAGAATGATGAGATTGTCAGCTCTAGCAACATGAGTGATGACGGCTTTTAGGTCTTCATTGAACTTGTCTTTCGTCTCATCTGAGTTGGTCATGGTGGGGGCCTAAGAGTTTCTGACTATATATGTGAGAAGAGAAGTCTCATGGCTATCAAACGACAATTCATTCCTTTTGGGGGTTCAACCAATTTGTCAACAAGTGATGATTGACTGCAAATCCAACTCCTGCTTCTCGTCGTTCCTTGGGTCCTCTTCCATTCTAAAAGAATGTATAACCTGCGCCTCACTCAGAAAGTTTGGCCTAACCTGTCAGTCTAGTTTCACTTAGTGCAGCAATGTTGTATCTGGCCAGTTTACTTGCGATAAGTGCTGTACGCCTCGCAGTTTCCTCTATTCAGGAGTGTTCTAACATCCCGTGTGGTGTAATTGTAAGTTTGTGTATGGGCCTTACTGGCCGCGGTAGTCCAGCTAGGCAATATTTAGGGTACCTTCTCCAGCCCCTTCGTCAGGCAACGGAAGTTAGTAGGCGGTCCTAAATATGGCTGCTCAGGCACTCAGACGGCTGCCGGACTCTACCACTACTCCATTCTGTGAAGAACGACCATTATGGCCTGAGTCGCCTGCGTGTACGGTTGCGGCTACAAGTACAACTGCCAGTATGCCCTCACCTGTCGCTTCGTCGCGTGCCTATCGCCACAGGACCTGGTGACTGTAAAGACTAAAGAGTGATGAAGGAGGATGATTGATGACTTGCGCGAGACAGTGATCGATGACTGACGCAGCATCATCTGCACTCTCTCTCTCTCTGTCTGATAATTCTGAGTCCCGTGGCAAGACAGAGTCAGTACGACTGGAGATGTGTCTGGATGCAGAAGCTGTAGGAGACTTGCCGAAATGGAACAGGAAACCGCCTACAGGGTTCCACTCCCATTGCCTGATGGCTGTTGGCTTACAAAGGAGCTCCAAAGGAACTCTCCCGCCTTTTGGCAGGTCTTGTTTGTAATCCTGCAGGTTGTGTAGCCATCCTCCTCACCGGACGAGTTTATTCGCCGGGCCACTCGACCATGACAGAGGAATAGTACTGGCTTACATGATACCAGTAGCCGGTTGTGCCAGACCTGACACAAATGTTGTTCTAAAACGTATTGGCAACATAATAGTTTGTGATTGACCAAACCTACTGAATGAAAAGGCAACTTCAAACTGGTTAGTACTGAACAAAATGACATACTATATCTGTCCTTTGCTTCATTTTTTTTATATCGATATCACGGAAATACATTAAAAATATGTCGACCAGTGATATGGCGAATAATTTCTGCTACAGAATGCCACGAAATGCGCTTTGTTCCACGGTTGCACTATGGGGCTGACAGGATTTCCATCATCTTTCACTGTAGGACATCATGCCGCTGTCACACTTTTGAGTAATGAATGTTATAATCTCATTGTATGTTTAAGTTCATTTCGTCGCTCATGAGTCGAACTTTGGTACATGGTTCGTATATCTCGTGTTATGTTAAACGAAGGATAACTGAGTCATCAGTAGTATTAACTGAGATTAATGCCTTTGACTCGCGTTGTGTTCATTGTGGACTGAAGTCATTAGGAACGCCCGGTGTCATAATTAGGTTCTCGTCTATATCTGTTATGTGTTAGTGAATGATTTTTGTGCACCCACATAAACACATACACATACACATACACATACACATACACATACACATACACATACACATACACATACACATACACATACACATACACATACACACTAATATGGTTATCATTCTGACGCCATGAGTTATAAACATTCTATAGGCCTACTAAATATCTTTATAAACTGGAGTGCTGGTTGATGATGGAAAATCTTTTATCAGAGTTCCCAATTTCGATGATTTCCAGGTGAAAGCATATTTACATTTGCATTATAACATTATATGCAGTTCACTTCCAAATAAGATTAGTTGTAGGATTAGCAGTTTAAAGACACAGGCTATTGTGGAGCTTCAAATGAAAAAAATTGTGAAACTTTGCTGTCTGAACTACATAGCAGTGTTTGAATGGACAAATAAACACACTAGTATACAAAAGTTAGGGAATTTATGCTGCCACTGGCAAGATATGAATGAATACACAATTAGTACTCTGGTCGAGTACAAAATAGCCTTGATACACACACAGTAAGTCTATGGGAGGAAATGGACATGGGAGGAAATAGACAGGGGAACCGGTCACTCTTTTAAAGTGATAGGCTAACATTGTGGAGCTTCAATTTAAAAGATTGTCAAATTTTGATATCTGAACTACATAGTAGTGTTCATATGGACAATTAAACACCCTAGAATAAAAAAGTTTCTAAAGTTACACTGCCAATGGCAAGTTATGCATGAATAGACAATTAAAACTCGGGGCGAGTTTAAATAGCGAAGGTGTACACACAGTAAGTCTACGGGAGAAAATGGGCAGGTGAATCCGATCAACTTACAATTTTCACTTTTTTAAAGCACTAAATAATCATTTTGAAACGCAATTTTTTCAGGGCGTCATTTTTAGACCTCATCAAAGACAATGGTAGCATAGGGAATCATGTAGCTCAGATTTTTTTAACCGTGGTAAATGTTAGCCAATACCTTTAAAGCACTAAATAATCATTTTGAAAGACAATTTTTTTCAGGGCTTCATTTTTAGTGTAGATGGCTAAATGAAGCGCAATCAATCTTGTCCGGTATATGTTGGCCTTGACTAAGGTTGATCCCAATCACCACGGTTTAAAAGCACGACTAGATGCGATTTTTCACGCCTTGTTATGATCTCATGCGATGGTCAGGATTGACAATTAATCGTGGTGACCGTAGAAAAAAAATTGAACCGTCCAAAATTGTTGCTACGATCAACACGATTGCCACGACTTACCTGAAGATTTGATAAGATCTAATAAGATCACCACGATTACTCCACGATTTAGACCACGATTTCAATAGTGGCGCTAATCGTGATAGTGGGAACGCCCCTTAATGCTAGTTTCACACTGCCCTTCTATCAACTCGATCAGGCCCGATCAGGCCAATGTTGGGCCTGGTCGGTCTTGCTCGGCAAGGTAATCGGGGTCAATCTACCTTGATCGGGGTGATCGACAACGCTCTGGCTCCCTACTCGAATATTTTTGGCATGTTAAAAATATTCGAGTAGGTAACCAGAACGATACCGATCAAGGCAGACGGAGGCCGATCATGGTAGATTGAGCCCGATTACCGGCCGAACCGGACCGAAAAGGCCAACAATTGGCTTGATCGGGCCTCATCGAGTTGGCATGGCAGATCGGCAGTGTGAACCTAGCATTAGTCAGCCAGCTCGGAGTTAGAAGATATCACGACTGACCCCCATGTAATACCACATATTTTGAAGAGTGGATAGTTTCTCAGTGAGGCATTTGGGACTAACATTTTGGAAGTTATGGAGAGGCCTGCTCAAATGGCTTCACTGTCTTTTTGTTGTTTAAAGGATTACCTGTCAATTACAATTCAATATACATACAACTATTCCATGTGGATATCAAAAACAGGGTTTTCATAAAGTAAAAGGAACATGTATATTACGTGTGAGCGATTCGTGCGCCCGAATGTGTTAGTATCTGTGTATTGTGTTTGTGATGTGTGTGTGTATATGTGTGTGTGTGTGTGTGTGTGTGTGTGTGTGTGTCGTGTGTCGTGTCGTGTGTGTGTGTGGGTGGTGGTGGTGGTGTGTGTGTGTGTGTGTGTGTGTGTGTGTGTGTGTGTGTGTGTGTGTGTGTGTGTGTGTGTGTGTGTGTGTGTGTGTGTGTGTGTGTATGTGAATGTACGTACATAGGTATCTTTGTACGTACCGTAATATGCTGCGTGTGTATCTCCTGGTGAGCTTGATTTTGTTTTATTTTTTCTGTTTTTGTTATCGTTATTATTTGTGTAAGTCTAGTTAGTTGTCTGTCATAAGCTGTATCGGTAATACAATAATCAATTGCAATTAAAACAAAAACAGGGGCTTATGATTTTTACAAGCTATATGCTTCACCTTAAGTTTATACATTTATTGTATTCATATCTAAGAATACAGTGTTATAACACAAAAAAGTAATGGCATGTGTTACCAAAATGTTTTGTTGAGTAAATGTATATCACCGAACTGTCGCAAGAAACATGAAAATGATGTTCTGTTCTTATATTCTGTGTATGTTCTTATAATGTCATTTGTGTTGTAATATTAAATTAATTATGTGATTAGGATTTGAAAGTGGAACGAAATGAAAATAAATGAAATGAAAATGAAATAAAAATGAACTATTCTGTATTTCCCCAAAAACATTTACATCCCAGTTGCGTAGCTGGCATATTGACGATGATCCTCGTGAAACATCAGCGTAAGGTTGAAATATAGGCCTATACATTAAACACTGACAACTTGCCTGACATCAGATAATTTCATTTTTGATAAAACCAACGTACTAACTACAAGTTGATGAAAACCGAATTATAATAGACCATTATACCACGCCGTCTTTAAAACATCTCAGATGCACCTTATATCTGAAAGTGCAAGTCAGTTAAAGCATGGACCCTACTTCGTATAGAGTGAACGACCTCGAAGGTTTTTCAGCGCCCTTAAAGGTGGAGCTCATGCGTCTTAGCTTCTTTTCTACATGGGGTAAGCCGATTCCTCCATCTCTTCGCAACAGAATTTAACAGAATTTTAAAAGGTATTAACAAAATAAGAGTAAATATCTCAATATCTCAATATCAATACATGAAGGGGAGTTTCCATTGCTGGTATTCTAGTTGGCACTTTTAGTATTAGGAAGGCTGGTGAAACAACTAGAGTAAATAATAAATAAAACATGGTAATAACATTGGTCTTGAACGTGTCCCCAATTATGACTTATTATGACCAGATTAAGAGGCGATAATAACATCCTTTGACACATATGGAAACATAAACTGAACAGATAGTGCACTAAGTTGTTACCAAAACTGTAATAAAAAAGATCAGGTGGATGAATTAAGCGCTATATCTAAAGATCCATTTCTGAAGATATAATTTCTTACTTTGTGCTCATTCAGCTTCAATATCATTTTCCCCCTTCCTAGGCTTATTGCCTTGGGAACTCTCTTGTCAAATCCGAGGAAAATATGCAGAAATATTTTTGATACTTCATTGACATGCACAGGTGCAAGAATTCATTACCGGGCAACGAAGATCATGAGTTTGAGTCCATGGTAGAGCATCATTTATGTGGGATGCTATTGAAATTCAAGAATTACGAATTACGCTATTTAATGTTCACTGCGGTTTTATTTTTAAACTGATCTCCTTTAAAGTGCCGTATTTAAGTATGTAACCTGAACTGTAGCTCTCTTACGACTTGGACCTAGTCAAATACGAAATGAGCTCAGTTTTCATTGCGTTTAGATTACCCAAATTAGTTAGTGGATACCACTTAACACAGTCAACTACACTTAAGCTAATCCATTCCCACGGATAATGATACAAACATCACGGATGAAATGCATTATTTACACTCCCATTTATAATGTCTTCGGGGTGATACTGCCCTCATCGGCCATATACATCTCGACGAGGGTCAATGTTATGATTTCTCTCAGCTTGGGACGAGGTAACACCGGGCAGACATTACGTGTCCGCTAATTGCCTTTGTAAGAGTTTCTTTAGGGCAGTTGGTCAAGTTTCCTTCCTGATACACCGTGTCGGCCAACAAGGTAAAGATCGCTCCTGCGGATGCATGATGAGCCGTCCAGTATCTTGTCAGGTGGACAGCCGTCAAGACACCGTGGGATTTCGCCTGCTCGGGGTCCATGCGGATTTTTGTGCCAAAACCGGCCATCTCCGACCGTTTCACTGCCGTGGGATATGATTTCATAGATCATTAGCGGTTTTGTCGATTTGACAACGCCTCCACAATGCGATCTCGTTTCATTCCGAGGATCAGATGACAGTGAAGCGGTGTACCACCCGACATACGATAGCCCTATCCGGTGTCGCTCTGCCCATACACCCAGATGGCTATGGTAAAGTGATAGCCTCGTTCTGCGCCTAATTTACTATCTGCGCATGCGCAGCAATCACAATGCGCGACCCTGACTAATTAGACTGTCGCGCGTGCTGTGTTGAAGAGTGAACATGGCACATTCCTCGCATGCAAAAGTATACCACTCAGTAACACCTGGTGTGAATACAGTTCTTCCTTCCTGAAAATTGTACATCTGTGGTCACGTCCGTCCGTATTTACTCGCCCCATTTAAACAAAATTGAGCGTCATTCACATGGCATTGTTGGTTCTTTGTTGGCATAATGTTAATCAATAGAATCTTGCAAGTTTTATCCATGATTACATCCCGGCAAAATTGAGCGGGAAAGTGTGAGGTAGAATCAGGTTTCTTCGGTCCCTGCACTTAACTCAATCTGCGCAGAAGTCAAAATAAGACCATGTTAATCGTGTTTACCAGCGATGCCGAGGTAGACGTACTATCTTCGTTTTCGACACATCGGCTCACCGGTCTTGCCCAGATTATAATTAAATTAGTATTTCTGAAAATGTGATTGGGTTCAGCATTTAAACGAATCGGTAAATGTAACAGGGGGACAGAGAGGGAGAGAGAAATGTCGTGCATTTCACAGACCTATCATATTTCACGCGAGCAAGGTTCCTGGTGTCTCACCCTAATGTTGTATTTTTCATAATCTCGACTTCTTCTTTTTTTCCTAGATAATAGCTATGGAGACATTTGCATCAATAATGGGGGCACACGGGTGGATTTTAACTTCATGCTGTCGGAAAAGAAAACTTATGTATTTTTGTAAATAAAAGGCCGTCATGCAACTCATACTCAGTCAATGAAGAGCTTGATAATACAAGATCTTATCCGTTGCGCATTATGGATTTATGATATTATTATGTCGGTCGTATCTTGATATCTCGCCACAGTATGTGTAAAAACATAATTTGTGCCCAAAAACATTAACGCATTAAGACGGGCATTCTTATTTCTTCCACGTGAGCAGGAGGTGCGGAGATTAAGTTGAAAATCTTAACGGTAGGTGACAACCTGAATCACACCTCAACGTTACAACATGCAGAAGGAATCTTACATGACGATTATGACCAAACTTTGTCGGATTAGAAGACAAGACACAAGTCTTGACTAGATAGTGTCAGTGGGCTATTTTGTGCTAAATAGCAGTACTGCGTGCAATGAAGAGAATGTAACTGCATTTGACGCATTTTGCTCTATTCGTAAATGTTTTCTATCGAGGCATTCGAGTCTCTTGTGTCGCCACCCTTTTCAAATGTCGTTACTTTCCTTTTTATAGACTAGGATTTATGATTACTGACGTGATTTATGAAAATGCACCAATTCAAACACATATAAAATATCATGAACAGCATGGAAATATCTCTCCAAGATTTTAAATGCGTCGGTCTTGATTTACTGCATGAATGGGGTTTGGCGCTTAAAGGGATTATGCGAAACATACAAGAACACAATTAAAGGGCATTTCGAGACCAATATAGCAGGTTTCTTTAAATAGAAACGAACAAATCGTGGAAACATTATTTTTAAAGTTTGAATTCCATCGGGCAAATATAAATTAAGTAATTAATTTATTTTATCATATTCTTACAATTATTGCAATTTGGCAAGACTGGATTGTTTTATGCAAGCAACTCTCCATCTGTTTTGTACACAAAATCTCACTAAATGTAAATTTTATCTGAAGTCACATGTGATCTCTGTAGTCCTTGATGTATGTTCAGACTAATATGTGACCTGTCACCACAAAATGATCAATAAGTCACAATGGATTTTTTTGTGTAAACGCAGTAAATAGTTGAATTGGGTCGCAAAAGTTGATTCTAAGATTTTGATATTTTCTAAAAGGACATACACTCGTCTTTCACCTGTAAAAATTTGAGGACCAGAAGCAATCGAGAAGTATGATTTTTCTTGGATTGAACTTCGACACGTTTTTGCGGGAGCTTGAAAATTTGACCAAAATTGACCTTCACGTCGCGAGATTAACCATAATTACAAATGGTTGTTTTCCAACATCGTCAAGTCCCCTTGTAATAATTTTGGTATCACCACAAAGCTACTTCCATGAACTTTACTTTGATGGTGATAGTAAGAGCCAGAAAGAATTGTCCAATCCACAGTTTCCTGTTGGAAAGTGATTAGTTTTACCACGTTTTTTACGGAATGGTCAAAAGCCTACTGTTTCACATGAATGAGCACTGTCTTTGCAGCTGTTTTTCTCCACTTTCCCGATAATGGCTTATGTGATAATCCAAATTTGTGAGTAGGATTGTAAATGGGTTTGCTTCGTCCATCTTAGACAAATTATACATCATTTTAAAGTTAAAAATCCCGACTTTTAACTTTAACTTTAATCCCGACTTTCATACTTTGACTGTATGAAAAACACAATTTATCTTTCCGACTTAGGTGCGTTTTGTGGTGACATGATTTTGAAAGTGAAGTTAGTACATTTTCAGGAATAAACGTAAATGGTGATACCTTGTGTACAAACCAAGCCAGGACCTATTGACTTATTATATTAAAAACTATTTTACCTTTTTCTCATTTGTGTCATTTTTTATCAAACTGCCATTAATCTTTTCCTTTTATATTTTACCTTAATCAAAAATATTTTGCTGTCAGACTGAAATTCTCCCTCAATGTCACGCCAATCCGACCAACCGTTACCAAACTATGATAAGAAATTGCCAAGGATTATGCATTTCCAAAGGGAGTACGTGCATCTGCTGGAATTGTCAGAGTACTTTACAAATTGCCTTAACTCATCTGTGTGTACATATTACAAAACCACTCACATCAACAACTATGCAGAACTAGTACTATCCAAGCGGGTGGATCCACAAATTAGGGTACTGCTCTCTTCTCTGCACCGTTCATTACTCATGGTATCAAAAACCTAAAAACAGGGAAAACTGGTAATCAGTTGCAAACCTAGTAGACCGAACGTCGAAGAGATCACCAGCAAGACAGATCGGAAGTCCAAAAGTCATGAGTACTTTATATATATCACAGAGTAAAGGCAAATCAGTGACGTGTCTACATAATAGGGAACATGGGGGCACGCACGGCACACCCCTCCCAAAGAAAACAGGTAAGTGGCGTTACGAAAGTTGGATATTTCAGTCGGCATTTGGTCAATAGACCGTTTTCGTAATATATTCCAATTTATGAATGTTTCATTCCCGAAAATACAACGACGAGCTATTCCGATAACCGCTAACTCTTTTAAATGAACTTTCAATTGCCCGAATCCAGTTTGCATATATTATTTGTTGCTATGTCGGACAAGCCTCGGCCAAGCTTTTAGGTTGTCAAGAACAACCTTTGTTTGAAAGGTATGCATTATGTTATGAAAACGGCCTATACATGTATTATTTGGCCAACTACTTGACTACTGGAATATTATTGCCTATAAGAAAATAATTGGTGTGTGTGTGTGTGGGGGAGGGGGGGGGGGGGTTGTAATAGATTGTCATTATGGGGGGGGTGGATGACGTCCAGATTAAATGTGATATGAAATTGAAAACAACAAATACCAAGAATATGTTGAAAGCAAACCAGGTACTGGTAGGTCTTCCACAAGCACAACATCTGAAAAACGTTGGAGGTGTGCGTGTGTGTGTGTGTGTGTGTGTGTGTGTGTGTGTGTGTGTGTGTGTGTGTGTGTGTGTGTGTGTGTGTGTGTGTGTGTGTGTGTGTGTGTGTGTGTGATGCAGTCAATAAAGTTCAGCGAATGATCGTGCAAAAATTAGAGGAAGATTTAGGGATTTCACGGACTAGTGCCTCGACCGGTCAATTTGAAGGAGAATCTTGGCATGAGGCACTTGGCAGTAAAATTCGTCTCATGGTTCTTTTGACGGGAGAAGGAAGCATGTTGGGCAGAAATTGCTGAGGACATGCTTCCAACCTCAAACAGTGATCCACGTTTCCTCAAACAGGAAATAGCTAGAGACTGAGTCGAAACAAAAGACCAAATTTGCTATTGGAGGTCGCATCCAAAGTGAAGCTATGTCAAGGTCATAATAACAGTATTCTTTGATGATGTAGGAGTTGTGTAACGCGATATGATTCTCCATGCAGGCCAAACAATAACGAATGAGTACTATTCACTCCTTCTCATAATTATGGAATATTTTGTTGATACTTAAGTTCTTTCTCCTATATCGTCCAAAATTTTCAAGATAAGTGTTTATTTCACAAAAACGCAGTATGTGAAACTAAAATATATTTGAGCGCAATAACAATTATATATTTATTTTTTTAAATATCCACCAAAAATCATGAAAATATATTAAATTAAAGTAATTAAAAAAACAACACAAAAACTGATAAATTTTGATCTAATGTCAATTATCATTAAATTAACATCAGAACAGTCTATTACAAGTCTAATAACGCGCGTAACCACCACAACAACAACTCTGGATACCGCCATTTTTAAACACAGGTTTTAGCGTCGAGTCGGACGCTACAAAATGCTCAGCATTCCTAAAATACTGATATTATACTTGTTTCACCAGGGGTGAACAAATATTAATCCCAGATGTACCGTTCACGGAAAAATGGCAACTTCTAAAATGTCTTTTTTAAATATTCCATATCAGAGCGTGAGTGTACATCAAAGATCTTCACCAGTTGAGCGAAGCGGTAAGAAGAAGCATCTGATGTTATGTGGTGACTGGCAACTTTATCATAATCACGCCCCTGCCTTTTCTTCAACTCTTGTACAGGATTTTTTTTGGCCAAGCATGACATCAACCAGGTCCCTCAAACCTCTTCAGTCCAGATATGGCTTCCCATGAGTTTTGGATATTTACATTGATAAGATCACGCAAGAAGTGAGAAGATACTAGACTGGATAAGATTGGAAGACACAATGAGGGAGTTAAAGAAGTTTCCGAAAGAGGACTTCTCTAACTGTTATGAATAGTGAAAGCAACCCTGGGATAAGTGTGAGATCTCCAAAGGCAATCCACCGCCTTTAAAGCTTTGTATAACCCCCTGTAGTCAGTGACAGCATTAAACTTATTTCTTTCTGCGAGGTTGGTCTCTTGTTCTGTAACACCGGAAGCATGCGATGTATTGCTTCATACGAGATGGAGGGCACCTTTCTTCTCAGAACGAGAGGGCTGATAAGCTAACTGGGACTGGTTAGCGGATCTCTGTTTCGGCGGTAATTCCTAAATAACATGGATGGTTTCATCGAAAAAAAAATCTTCTTTTTGCAGATACCTGCAGGATGGCTGTCTTAAAAGATATCAAAGCGTTTCAAGGGAGGGTT
>JZLH01S0406272.1:0-13048 GCA_001188425.1 Eucidaris tribuloides | reverse complement strand
AATCATGATAATTACTCACCGACTTATTAAATCTCATTATCTTTCTGCAAATACTGTATTTTTGTTATGAAAACAATGCAAAGAGAGCTTCCTATATTCACACATATACTCACAGAAGCAAGGAAGTGCTTGCGAAAAAATACCCCCCCAAAAATAGAAAATATCGAGTAGTTGCCCATCAATAATAATTGTCAAATATCAGCATTATTGCATAACTACTTGTCTCTGAATTCACAATCAGCCACTTCAGAATTAGAAATATCTGCAGTGACTCTGTGATACTACAGATGTTTAAGAGTTTGACATGTCTTAACTACTTCCGTGAGGTATTTAATTGCAGGCTGTATTAGTGGCTTATGTTTTTTATGTTTAAGTTTTGCTAAAAGAATACTTGAACTCTTCTGATGTGCATTTGGTGCATATACAAATATCTATAACATAGCATTCATGAAAACTTATATGAGTGTTATCAAGCAATGGTGCACAACCTGCACAAATTACAACTGTGAACTGGCTTACTGCATGTAAACCACTAAAAGTTATACTATTGATTTGTACAAATGGTTAAAGTTTGCAGGGGGGGGAATAAAAGTATGTAAAAGAGAAAAGCTACACAAATTAACTTTGCCATGTCAACTATTACAAAAATATAGAGCAGAAGTGATGTGAAACTGGTTCAGAAATATATGGAGACAATAGTCAAACCATCACTCAGTGCAACTGCAGCTCTCCTATTGGTAGAAACAACGTGCTGCACTTGGTTCCACCATTGTACACATATTTCTGAACCAGAGTGACATCACACTTCCGTTATCCATTCCAAAATTCATTGATTTCAGTAAAATCTGACATATTGTTATCTAAATAGGGGGTTTCAAGCACTGTGATATTAACACGTATCCCACACGCAAAGGAATGCGTGTATACGTGCTGCAGTTAGAGGAGAGGATACATCAGAGAATGTCGTACAATGAGGAAAAATGTTGTACACATCCGAGAACTTTCGTATTTGTCTGTGGCTGACTGACGGTGCGGCTAGCAAGTTGATCCAGTTTTCCACTGAAATAACATATGACTAAGGGTTTTTTAAAAAGTAAATCACACTGTATTGTCATTCCTGTAGAATGTGCATGTTTTGCTCAATTTACTAAATTAAGAGAAAGATGTGAATTCTGATGGATAAGAGGAATAACATGTCTCACAAAGACTGAAATCAGTGGGTC
Organism: Eucidaris tribuloides; assembly: GCA_001188425.1. Taxonomy (NCBI): domain Eukaryota; kingdom Metazoa; phylum Echinodermata; class Echinoidea; order Cidaroida; family Cidaridae; genus Eucidaris; species Eucidaris tribuloides. The sequence goes on along the minus strand of JZLH01S0406272.1, from coordinate 11,825 downwards.
GCCATTGACAGACTAGATTATTTGGAGAGGATTCAGTTAAATTTCTAATTTGATAATTTCTAGTGGATTTAGATAACAATGATAATACTGGATGGCTTATTTTCAGTGGATACAGAAAATATTGTACTCCTCATGAAAATATCGGACTCGTCTGTGACTCGTCTGATATTTGTCACAATTTGTACAATATTTTCTGTGTCCACCTCAAAGCCATCCAATATTATATAAATGTACACTAGCACAATGTTCTAAATAGTAAATTATTAACAAGAGAATGAATTGCACCTGTCATAACAAATCATACAATGTTCTGAAGAGTAACTTATTAACAAGAGAAGGATTTGCACCTGTGATAAAATACCAGTCGTGTTCATTTCACTGTCCCTGCAGGCACATAGACACTTGTATGCAAATTGTGTCATAAAATGTACATCAAACAAGATAAAGCTGATTAGTCCAGCAGTCAAATCCAGATTTTGGGCTGGACCTTGTTTTAGGGTCTATAGTTTTTTTCTTTGCAGCTTATGATTCCTGAAACCGTCAAGATGAACAATCTTAAAACTGACACTCTGTCAGCCTTGAGCAATTTGAGATATTCGGAAAAAAACAAAATGGCCGCCAAAATGCCCGATTTTTGTATACGAAAATAAAAAAGCGAATTTTAGTTTTAGTAAAGGACTACCAGTTGTATATATTTTTAGCAGTACATCACCCTAGACAAGACTGAAGCATTGTTTTATCGTAGATGACATGTTAATTTGCATATTTCCGAGAAATCACTATTTTAGTCTCAGATACAGACCCTGTGACTTGAACTCCAAATAGACACACAGTTGAGCACCCCATGACCTGCAATGTCTGGCACATGTAGCCTCAACACACTAGTCTTACAACCAGCAATTTGAACAATCTTAAAACTGTCATATTAGAAGTGGCATATTTCCAATAAATCACTATGTTAGTCTCAATTCCAGACCCTGCGATTTTCCTTCCCCCAATTAGACGCATTGCGGCCGGGTGATCACCCGGGACCTGTGATGTTGGGCCCATATGCCCTCAACCAACACATTAGTCTTAGTTCAAGGTAGTTGATAACAGTAATTTCTGTAGAATAGGATGGTCTCACTTTGTCAGCCTTGAGCGATTTGAGATATGCGGAAAAAACAAAATGGCCGTCAAAATGCTGAATTTTTGTATAGAAATAAAAAATGAATTTTTGTTTTAGTAATTGACTACTAGTTGTGTATATTTTTAGAATTCCGTTACTTGAGACAAGTCTGTTGGTGTTGTATCATAACAGATCACATGTTAATTTGCATATTTATAATTAATCACAATGTTAGTTTCACTTCCAGACCCTTCGACTTTACCTTCGTCCAAATAGATGTACAGCGGCTGGGTGAGCACCCCAAGGCCTGCAATGTCAGGCAGATGTAGCCTCAACACACTAGTCTTACTTATAAATATGATTCTTACAAACATCAATTTGAACAATCGTAAAACTGTCACAGACTTATTTCAAATTTGAACAATCTTAAAACTGTCAGCCTTGAGCAATATAAGGTATGCACAAAAACAAAATGGGCGCCATAAAATACACTATTTTTTATGATGATGAATCATAATGAATGGTATGGTTTCATAGGGTTTATGTTCTGTAGTAAAAGAATCCTAAATCTGTATATTTCTCCAAGTCCATTACTAAGACAAGTCTGATAGTGTTTTATTATCTAAATTGACTATGCAATGATAATTTGCATATTCTAAGATAGTACTTAAATCAGCATTTATTAATTTGAAATACGTACAAAGAACAAAATGGTGCCAAAACGATTTTTTTTTTAACATGGATGGAGGTCCTTATTTTTGCACAAAAAGACCTTGCATGTGTGTTTTTTTTTCTTTTTACAATATTAGTTCATTTATTTTGTGTGGCCATATCTAAACGGAACTGTGAAAACTGTAGTAAGGATACATGGTCACTGATGACATACAAATCTGTAGAATCCAAGATGGTGACAAATGCTAAAAGCTATAATTCACTTTGCGAGTTTGTAACATATATATAAAGTATAATGTAACTTACGTTAAGATGCTGTGCTTGTTTTATCACCAGTAAGTTTGGATTGGTGTAACACGCGCAGTGATTTTTATTGTATTTTCCAGGAATTTGTCATTTAAAGAATCCTTTTTCATTTTCAGAAAATATAGGCAAAACGACCAAGGGAATGTACATAATTATGGGGGTATTCTGCGCAAATGAGTAACATTATTATTATTATTATTAATGTTATTATTATTATTATTATTATTATTATTATTATTATTATTATTATTATTATTATTATTATTATTATTATTTTACATTTAACAAAATCTCAAACGAAACATTATGAAACGGATACTGTACAAAGAACAAAATAGAGATAAAGATGGGGACAACATGTGGGTCAGGGCCCATAGACATGTGAGCCCACACATGTTGCCCCAAAAGAACTATTATACATAAAATCGATTGGTGTATTGCACAGTTGACATAATAGGGTAATTAAATTCAACTGAATAAATATCAAAGATAATGATGTAGACCAGCTGTAGGTGGTAAAAATAGAATTCATAAATACATAATAGAAGTAAAAGAAATCATGGAGACGGGTTTTTGTTTAGTAAGAAATAAAAAAATTGTAGAATTAAAAATAAGATACAAGTGTACAACTTATGTAACAAAACAACTTTCCATATGGAGCAAACCATTTTGGTGCATTATAATAAGCGATAATGATACAATAATTTGACAATAACACTTAATAGAAATAATGATACTTAATGGAAATAATAATACTTAATGGAAATAATAATACTTAATAGAAATAATAATACTTAATAGAAATAATAATACTTAAAAGAAATAGTAATACTTAATGATCCATGATCCCCATTCTGAGCTCAGGACCATCTCTGTACAGAGTGACTGATCAGCAAATGGGTAGATTTTATCTTTAACATCCATCTCCCTCATGAACAAAATGGTTTCCTCCATCCAGGGCATATCAACGACAGGGTCAAGTGACCCTTTCTCGAACAGAACTTTTGTATCTAATACTGTATGGTACCAAAACTTTACACCAAAGCTTTAACATCTACTACCAGATGGACACATGGATAAGCTGTGTATCACCCATCACCACATGGAGCATAAAGAACCAGACTGAGTAGAATTTCTAGTTGAAATAAATTTGCTTACATAACAAGCAACGCTTTATGTCTAATTTACTATCCTGCCTACAAAAAGAGGGGAAAATGCATATTTTAAATGAAAAATACATTTTGGCATTTGGCCGCCATCTTGATGTATGAAAATTAGCATGTCAGTTGTTATCTGGTGTTATTATGACAATTTTGTAAGGTTAACAGACTTGGGGATATGGCCACATAGATATAGACCTTTACCCTAAATGAAATCTTGACTTGTCTTTTTTGTGTAAAAATCGGTTAGTTTGGAAGCCATTTTGTACTGAGCACATCCTATTCTAAGGAAATTACTGTTATCCGTGAACTGCCTTGAACATAGACAAGTGTGTTGATGATATAAGGGCCTGATATATCGCAGACCCCGGGTGCTCGCCCGGCCGCAATGCATCTGTTTGGAGGAAGGAAAAGTTAAAGGGTCTAGAAGTAAATCTAACGTGATTAATTGTAAATATGCAAATTGACATGTGATCCGTTATGATACAACACTAACAGACTTGTTTCAAGTAATGGAAATTTAAAAAGATACATAACCAACAGTCAATTACTTAAACAAAAATTTGTGGGTTTTTTTATTTTTCTACACAAAAATTGGGCATTTTCGCGGCCATTTTGTTTTTCCGTATATCTCAAATTGCTCACTTAGGCCGACAGAATGAGCCCATCCTATCCAAAGAAATTACTGTTATCAGCCAATTGCCTTGCATTAGGACTAGTGTGTTGGTTGAGGGTATATGGACCCGACATCACAGGCCCTGGGTGCTCACCCAGCCGCAAGGCATCTGTTTGGAGGAAGGAAAAGTTAAAGGGTCTGGAAGTGAAACTAACGTTTTAATTGTAAATATGCAAATTAACATGTCATCTATGATAAAATAATGCCTCCACTCTTGTCTAGGGTGATGTACTGCTAAAAATATACACAACTGGTAGTCTTTTACTAAAACAAAAATTCACGTTTATATTTTTCTATACAAAAATCGGGCATTTTGGCGGCCATTTTGTTTTTTCCGAATATCTCAAATTGCTCAAGGCTGACAGAGTGTCAGTTTTAAGATTGTTCATCTTGATGGTCTCAGGAATCATAATCTGCAAAGAAAAAAACTATAGACCCCAAAACAAGGTAAACCCCCTTGGCTGCTGGACTAGATGGAAAACAGTGAATAATGAAAACAACTGAGATCCCATTAAAGGGAAGAGGCAAGATTGGAAGAAGTCCTCAATTTACGACACAATGCTCTCAGAATCAAGTATACTGTTTACAGTTTCTGCTGTGAAAATTTTATGGTCATTCACTTCCTCTTTGTTGTAAAATTCTTATTGGAAAATATTATGACAGTGAAATTTGTTGTGTAGTTTTCTCTGGGATCAATTTCTATCAGGGCTGGAGATTAATTCAACACTCAAGTGAACAAATTCCAAACAAATCCTTCCAGCCTGACTATACACTCTGACCAGGGTGTATATTGGCCTATATTTCAAATCATTTTGGTCTTGGGGCATTTTTTACTTCTTCTTCATTCCATCATGTCACTGCACTTTAACACTTGAAAAACATTTTTATTCTGTGCAATCCTACAAAGACCATTCTCATTATGCTAATATCAATGAGGTTCTTCTTGTTTAAAAGGAAAAATAAATAAATGAATAATTCCACGAATAATTCAATAAATAATAGAATAAATGAATAAATACACAAATTAATTGACTAAATAAACAAATAGACAGATAAATCAACAAATAAACAACAAATACCCTGTTGTCTTCAGTGCTAGTGAATCTGCATGCTCTGGAATACCATAAACATGTTCAAAGCCTGGAAAAGAAAAGTCCATTCCCACTGACGAAGGACCTGAAATTCAAAAAACAGATATCAAGAAAGTTTGGACTTTAAATCAATCAATAAAGTGGCATTACAAAGCTGTTCATTAAAAAAAAAAAAAAAAAAACAATAAGTCAGGCATCACCACATGAGATAATCCATACAAAGTCAAACTGAGCAAGATCATGATGTGCTGGGAGAAACTTTTGTAAAATGAAGGTGCATAAAATTTAAATAAATTAATAAATTGCTGTATTGCAGTCCCATTGCTGGTACAGTAAAACCAGATATTTTCGCAAGAATTTAACTTTCGTGAATTATGTTCAGGAGTCAAGATTTGTGAAAGTAACATGCATGTGAAAGCTTGTGTCTACATACCGTTTAAATGCCAATACAAGACTTGGTCGGCGATTCGTGAAAAATTTACATTATTTGGTTTCTTTTATTTCTTTTGATTTACTTTGGCTTGTCCTGTGAATCTAAACCTGTTTGCTTTGGGTGATTTTTTTTATGCTAATGTCTAACTGGGGGGGGGGGGGGCTTCAAGCATGCATAACAAAAACACTGACATCTCAATGCACCTGACTCATTACATAACATCTTGAATTGTTTTTTTCTTGTTTTGGAAGCCCCCCGTTATGGCTGACATAAACTCCAGTGTTCTGAAACTGAATTGGTCTATACTTCCATCCTTGTACCCTTTAAGACATGCATTAGATAACCCAAAGGATCTCTTGGTGTTTAAAGACATTGTATAACAATGTTTCAGTTTAAACAAGAGCCCGGGGGCACGACGCTCACCTGAGTTCTCGCAAACTCTTTATGGTACCATAAAAAAAACATCAGCTATATGTATAGTTTTGGCCCTTGAACCCTGATATCTAGGCACCCACATAGCCAATGAAACCAGTTGGACAACTTTGCATCCCTTGCCTACACATATAGCTAATTTTCCAAGTTTAATTAAATTCTGACATCATTTTTATAAAAACAAGGCACGCCCTAGTATCTTAATATTGACCTTTGACCTACTTATGTGACCTTGACCCCAATTTAACATTGAGGTCACTATACATGTAGCATTTACCATCCAAGTTAGTCACAAATGGGCCAATAACAACAAAGAAACATTTAACATCATTTGACCTTTGACCTACATATGTGACCTTTGACCCCCGAATTACATTGAGGTCCCTGTTACGCATCTACCACCCAAGTTTGGTTACAAATGGGCTTGTGGTTAGAAAGTTACCCATTTTGGGCCCTTATGGCCCTGTCCGCTGGGGCCCCAGGGGGGCCTGGTGTACCATTCCAGGAACCCTGTATCCCCTCCCCCTGAGGATCATTCCACCAAGTTTGGTCTAAATCCATTGATGTGAATGTGAATTATTCCCTTAGGGCCCCATCCCAACTTTTGGCCCTTTAGGGGCCAAACCGGCCACCCTGGGCATTGTCATGAGGAACATTAATGTAGCACAATATAGAGGTATCTAACAACAAAGTGGCTTACCTAAACTATTTCTGGATCTAGAGAAGAAGATGTTTGAAAACTACCTACTTTTTGGCCCTTTAGGGCCCTGCCCTGGGCCCCAGGGGGGCCAGTGTACCATTTGAGGACCCTTGAATCCCCACCCCTAAGGATCATTCCTGCCAAGTTTGGGCCAAATCCAATCATGCATTTTGAAGAAGAAGCTGAAAATGTGTAAAAGTTTACGCACGACAACGACGCACGACGCACGGACGCGAAAAGCTGATCGCAATAGCTCAACTTTGAGCCTTTGGCTCAGGTGAGCTAAAAAATCTGAGCTACATGATTCCCCATGCTACTAGTGTCTTTGATACGGTCTAAAAATGAAGCCCTGAAAAAATTGAGGTGTAAAACAATTATTAAGTGCTTTAAAAAGTGAAAATCATTGAGAGACCATTCCAGCATTTCTCCATAGACTGCTGTGTTGCAGAATTTCCTATCACCCGATATAAAATTAGTGTTCCAATTTGTATCTGCACATATTGTACTAGTAACAGCATTACTGTCCAAACTTTTGTGTTCTAGGGTGTTTATTTGTCCATTCAAACACAGTCAGATATGTCAGATAGCAAAGTTTGACAATTTTTTAAACGGGTCTTCCACAGTGTTATATAGTGTCATTAACCCCGGGAGATCGCAGCCTGTTAACACAGTTTTTGTACACTAACACATTTTCAAAATTCCCTGACTTTCCAGAGCAGAAAGTTGTAAATTTCCATACCGGTTTTTACATTTTTAAAGCATGAAAAATACATTATCGCAATACCAGCAAGCTCCCAATCAACGGTCATTTCAAAATTATCTTGAATAAATGATTTTCTTAACTTTCCAGAAGAAATTGATAAATTCCCTGACTTTTTTTTCTGGAAAAAGTATTTTCAAATTCCCTGACTTTCCAGAAATTCTCTGACCCATACAAACCCTAAAACTACACCCTGATGTAAGGTACTTGTGATACACCAGGGCTCCACACTACCTTATTTTCCTATTTTCCCTTTGGGCAAGTGAAATGATCACTTTCAGATTTTTACTTGCCCGGATGAAAAATTTACATGCCCAAAAATAAACAATTGGTCAAAAACATTAAAAATGATTTCTTACTAATTTTAACCAATAAGGCCTTTTTGTAGCAATGGATGTTTGTTATTTTGTTGCAAAAGGTGTGATTTATGAATTTAAAGAGTCATAAAATGAAGTATAAATGAACAAAATGATGGATTTAGTGTAAGCTAAGTGAACACAAAATTTTAGACAAATGTTGATTTTTGGACATGTTTTGCTCATTTCATGATCAAAATTTTACTTGCCCACTTGGACAAGTAAATTTCAACATTTCGAGTTTTTACTTGCCCGACACGAAATTTTACTTGCCCCAGACAAGTGGGCAAGTGCTAGTGTCGAACCCTGGATACACTCACCGTTGGGTTTGCTATCTCTGTGCGATTTAAATGTCTCCTCCCACATATCTGGCTCCTCTGGCTCCGCCTCCTCGGGCGGATCTTCGGCGGGCTGCTCCTGCTCCCCGTCTCCACCTTCTTGCTCCTCCTAAACAACGGAATAAAAACAACAATGGTGCAAAAAAATATCCTGTGATACTATCCATGCAAGTGGCTATGTGACATTGTGCCCCGATCTGTGGTTTTATAGCCATATTAGTTATCCCTCTTTTGTAAACATCTACTGAATGAGTGAGGATTAATGGCCATGTTTACAGCACCAAATGTCATTAAAATATCAGAGTAAAGATATAACCACAATTAATATATAAATATAAATAACAAATTTCCTTGTGCAAGTCGTCAAATCCTTTTGCTCCCATTACGTCACATCTTCACAATCATTATTAATACAGGTATCACACTGTCCTGAAGTTGAACAAAGATGGACACATGATAAAGGAAATTTTCAAATTTGGCTCTGATCATATAACATCGGGTCATTCGTAAGGTCATCTCAAGCCATCGTGTGACCTTCTGTGGGCATCGTACTTGCTTGGGCTGTCAATTGGTTGTTGATCAAGTTCAGAGCCAACTTCAGGCAAAATCGAAAATTCCATATTCATACAGCCATCTTGTGTCAATTTTAGGACAGTGTGATGCCACCTTGATTTCCTAACAGTTATATGAAGAGGTTAATTGACCTTGATTTCCTAACAGTTATGTGAAGGGATTAATTGACCTTGATTTCCTAACAGTTATGTGAAAGGGTTAACTGACCTTGATTTCCTAACAGTTATGTGAAGGGATTAATTGACCTTGATTTCCTAACAGTTATGTGAAAGGGTTAATTGACCTTGATTTCCTAACAGTTATGTGAAGGGATTAATTGACCTTGATTTCCTAACAGTTATGTGAAGGGATTAATTGACCAAGTGATTTCCTAACAGTTATGTGAAGGGATTAATTGACCTTGATTTCCTAACAGTTATGTAAAGGGATTAATTGACCTTTATTTCCTAACAGTTATGTAAAGGAATTAATTGACCTTGATTTCCTAACAGTTATGTAAAGGAATTAATTGACCTTGATTTCCTAACAGTTATGTGAAGGGATTAATTGACCTTGATTTCCTAACAGTTATGTGAAGGGATTAATTGACCTTGATTTCCTAACAGTTATGTAAAGGAATTAATTGACCTTGATTTCCTAACAGTTATGTGAAGGGATTAATTGACCTTGATTTCCAAACAGTTATGTGAAGGGATTAATTGACCTTGATTTCCTAACAGTTATGTGAAGGGATTAATTGACCTTGATTTCCTAACAGTTATGTGAAGGGATTAATTGACCTTGATTTCCTAACAGTTATGTGAAGGGGTTAATTGACCTTGATTTCCTAACAGTTATATGAAGGGATTAATTGACCTTGATTTCCTAACAGTTATGTGAAGGGGTTAATTGACTATGTACTGTTTGTGTGTGGTCATAAAGTTGCAACCTTGCCCTGTGTAGATGGTTATAATGTCTTTATGACAAGGATTTTAAGTGCATACATTGTGCTTTGATACAATCAGTTACATGGAGATTTCAATAACAGAGATTTACTGTTGAATCTTTTAAGAGCTTACTCGCATTTAACCTACTGAGTCAGTTACACATTTAACATATTATGAATGTTCAGAAGGTGTGTTAAAGTGTTAGAAATTGGGTTTATATACTATGATGAAGTAGGTCGTTTCTTTAATTTTGATGGGGATCTCCAAATGTGTATAAAATCTTCATCCATCTGATATCCCTTTGAAGAAAACAAAAATCATGTACAAAGATTTTTTTTATACCATCTGAGTTTTTTCAAGAACAAAAATAAAAAGAAATTTGAAATAAACATCAAGTTGGTGAAATTCCCGACAGTGATTTAAATGTAAATGACAGAAAATCAAAATTTTCACCCTCAAGTGTTACCCCTTTAAATGATCATGCTCGAAAGCAATACTCACTAAATCGGGGCGTCGGTTGTCCGGCACAAGGGCCCTAGCATATGTTCCTGGCAGAAAGGCCTTAACACTAAATTGTCTCTAACTTGAAAACCATGTCCTCTTTTCACATGAAATTAAAGTAGTGTGATCATTCTGTCAGTTTGTTACGTGCAAATATCAAATAAGGCAATATTTCTCAAATTAGAGAAAATCTATTGTTAAGGCCCTTTTGCCGGACAACTGATGAGGGGTTTCAATACTCACCGGTTTTGTCTTCTTGCTCCTCGGATCTGAAACCAACCAAATCAGAGACGGCTTTTTTAGCAAGGTCAAACAAGCCCAAATCCTCTTCATCCTCTTTCTCATCCCCACTGAAGGAGCAGAGATTTGTAAACCAAACCATTTCATTAGATGCCATTCTTTGAGTAATACTGATGATACTGATGTTTCAAAATGAATGAAATGCTTTGAGTATTGATGTGAATGAAATAAACTGCTGGCACTAGTGCTGTATAATTGTTGATGAGGATGCATAAAAGGTGGGGGGGGGGGTTAGTAAAAACAGGATTATACAAAAAACTTTCATCAGTTGAGGTGAATCATAAATGAATGAAATTTTAAGCTAGATAATACAAGGTTGGAATCTTCTTCAAATTTTCTTCTTCTATAAAAACTGTATTATCTGCAATTCAGCGTTATGCTAATCATGAATGATCGAAGACATAATATGGGCAGTTCCAAGGTAACGGCGTGACATTCAGAAACAAATTTCAGCATTGAAACGGATTTATCATGCATACTTTAACCTTTATCAACAAACAAATGGTACATGACAATAGTTGTTGGTACCCACTTTTCAAAATGCTGAAAAATTTACAGTGATCCATTGATCCATTAATTCATGAGATAAATATTTCATAATCCTGGTTACGGCGTGACGTAAAATGGACATGCAATACATTGGAACAAGAAAACATTTGCTCAACTTTGTGAACTTCAAATGGCTATCACAACTTTAATTGATGATTGTATTGTGATGTTCCTAATTAATTATTGCCGCCATTCTTCAGAAAATTGGTTGAATTATTTTCTCAATATGACTTAAAACTTAAATCAAATCTGGTATACGGCGTGTGACGGTTTACGGCGTTGACATCTGGAACGTCCACTACACAGGCCAATGCAAATTGACTACGTCTCCGCTTGATACTTACGAAAACATCCCTCAAATATGTTTGTGATCCCAAACTAAAGTTGAAATTAAAGGTATTATCAAAGCTTATTTTATGTAATCATCATATCTTTCAATTTCCCCAGTCCCTCCTGGGGGCCAGGGGGCCGGGCCCACAAGGGCCTCAAAACTACTAACACTCAAACCGACAAGCCCTTTTGTAACAAACTTGGGGTGAGATGTATGACATGGACCTCAATGGTTATTTTGGGGTCAAATGGTCACATATTAGGTCAAAGGTCAATGAGGTCCAAATAATATATAAATTGTAATTTCTAACTTTTGGGCTATTGTTCAGGGCCATTTGCAACTAAATTGTATGGTAGAATACTCCCTACATGTATAAGGACGCTTTAATGTAAAAAACTGGGTCAAAGGTCAAATAGCAAGTCAAAGGTCAAATAAGCTTGAAAAAGATCCTGACATGTGAATGTACAAATTCAAATTAGGAAATAAGAAGGACAAAGTCATTGGAAAAAAATGAGAAATATCATTTAATTTCTCACCATTTTTTGGATAAACTATCAATTATTCCAAGTTCAAATTTGACTTTTAGTGTTACTAATGTAAAATTGATTGAATT
>JZLH01S0406261.1:42818-52818 GCA_001188425.1 Eucidaris tribuloides | reverse complement strand
TCGGAATGTTAGAGCAAAGATTTAGGACGCGAACTTTGAATTAATTTAGGATCATTCTATCCTCTATATCGTATGAAACGACAGGTGAATGCATTAATGAAAGCAATTCTATGAGAGAGGACCAAAATGTAATTTATACCTTTTGACCAAATTTAGACTTCCGTTGTTATTCTTCCACAAGAAAACTAGCTTTTAAAATTGTGTTTTCCAATCTGACTGATTTTTCAAAAATGTTTTCAGGTGGTGTAATCGACTGATCTATCGGCAATAAAACTATTTCTTTCGTCAGTACTTGACACCAGAATCGATAGACCGTGGAAATTGGTTAACATTATCAATTATAATCATAGCTTAAACCCTCGTAGTACCAGTTACGTATATGTTGAAGAAATTAAACCACCGGAAATCATCAAAGTAAGCCGGCTCCTAAATGACGGATTTCCCAAATCTCTGCATTTTTTAGTAACGTTTTAGAATCATACATATTGAGAGCAACTGGCAGTCCACTAGTGAAAGTGGCAGCGAAAAAAAGGTTCTTTTTTTTCGTAAAGTGTTTTTTAACGGAACTACTACGACTAGGCTTGTATGCAATACCAGCAAAAAATCTACCTTATTGCCAGCATTTCAACTACAAAAAAAGTCATCATTTGCTGATAAAAGTCTTTCAGTCACTCGACAAATTCTGCTCACCCAAGCCGTTGACCTCCCATTCTAGAAGTGCTTTCGAGTGATGGCTTAATGAAATATATTATTACATCCATCACTCGGCTCATTGCAAGCCCGATATTGATCAGGCGTGTGTCAAAATATCCTCGTGCTAGATGCATCAAGCTATCTAGCGACAGAGAAATTCAAGTTCGATGGAGGCTGTGGCAATGATGGTGGAGGTGGTGGGTGTGATGGTTGTGGTAGTGGTGGTAGTAGTGGTAGTAGGCTAGTGATTGAAGTGGTGGTAGTGATTGTGGTAGTGGTGGTAGTAATGGTAATAGGCCAGTGATGGAAGTGGTGGTAGTGGTTGTGGTAGTGGTGGTAGTAATGGTAGTAGTGGTGGTAGTGGTAGCAGTGGTGGTAGTGGTGGTGGTAGTGGTGGTGTAATGGAGGTAATGGTGGTGTGGTGGTGTCAATGGTGGTGGTGGTGGTGGTGGTGATAGTGGTGGTAGTAGTGGTAGTATGCTGGTGATGGAAGTGGTGGAACTGGTGGTATAGTAGTAGTGGCGGTAGTGGTAGCAGTGGTGGTAGTGGTGGTGGTGGTAGTGGATGTGTAATGGAGGTACTGGTGGCGTGGTGGTGTGGTGGTGTCAATGGTGGTGGTGGTGGTGGTGGTGATGGCGGCAGCGGCGGTATCGGTGGTGCGATAGCATTGGTGTGATGGTTGTGGTAGTGGTGGTAGTGGTGCTGTAAGGGTGGAAATGGTAGTGTGGCGTTGGTGATGGTTATAGCAATGCTTATCGTGCTGATGATCATAAACTCATAACTGCAACATGAAATCGAACTCCGACCAATACAAATAGATCTGGTGCAAGGGCCTGCATCCACCAACACACGTTTTCATATGTAGATATGTTAAATGATTGAATGGTGACCAATATTCCGTTTGAAAACAGTAAAATAAATGTACTCCTAAAACTTTAAACGGACAACATTTCAATTGAAATTGACTTCATTGATCCATAATGTTTATGCCTGCACCAAGTCGAGTGAGCTGGTTAGGTATTACGGTGAACAAAGTAATTGAATTACATTCACCGTAGCTGTTAATAATGTTTGATCATATTAATACAATTAAAGACGAGCATAAACATAGTTATCACAAATTAAACTAAAATGGCATAATTACTAACTAAATCAATTGTCTAAGTTTATAATATATTTGAAAGGTTCATGATCTTGGTTGTAATGAAAGAGTTGAGGTATCTTCTTAATTTGTCATAATGCAGTTTATGTTTTTTCTTATATTAATCAGAATATGTCGCAGTACATTATATCATTTCGTAAGGATTTGTCACTACTCTTACGTCTTATCTAAATCAGATGTGGAAGCACCAGTGATGAGTGTTCTATTTTCAGACAAGCCTGAGCCAGACAAATACAATGCTTGAATTCAGAATAGATCAACTTTAACACCCTTTCAGCTTGTTCGGCAAGTGAAATATTGGCATTATTTGAATTTCAGGTGGAATTTTGATAGTCATTTATGCTGTTTCCCGTACACGCGATATGCAGGCATAACTTTCTTTCCACTCAGCAGAAATTCTCCTTATTTGGAGTACGATCCCCAGTCAGTAGGTTGTCGCGTGTAACACACGAGCATCACAAAGTGCACACGTATACCATGACCGCCGATTAGGTTTGTTTTCCCGAACCTGCCGGATGCCGTGATAAATGACCTCCGTTCTCCACAGAGAACACACATAGGCTTGTTCTCTTTTGCGCTTAGAGTAAGACTTTAAGTTGTTGTGTGCCTTTTGCAAAGGCCGCAATGTCATACATAATGAATACAGTAAACGGCCTTTTTATAGACCCACGACGAAGTGATGCGTGACAAATAATTAGTAGGTGAAAGGCATATGGGGAAACAGGCCAGTGACCCCAAGTTAATATTAATGAGGAGAAAAATTGGTTGTTGTTTTTTCTCTGAATACTTTCGCTTAAAAAGATAGGCTAACATTGTGGAGCTTCAATTAAAAAAAATTGTCAAATTTTGCTATCTGAGCTAGATATTAGTGTTTGAATGGACAAATAAACACCCTAGAATACAAAGTTTGGAAATTTATGCTGCCACTGGCAAGATATGAATGAATAAACAATTAATACTCTGGGCAAGTAGAAAATAGCGTAGATCTACACACAGTAAGTCTATGGGAGGAAATGGGCAGGTGAATCCGGTTAACTTACGATTTTCACCTTTTTAAAGCACTAAATAATCATTTTGAAATACAATTTTTTCAGGGCTTCATTTTTAGACCTTATCAAAGACACTGGTAGCATGGGGAATCGTATCGCAATGGCTTTGATTGCAGAAGCAGCGCATCTCGTTTGCCTCGAAAAGGGGATGAGAATGTGGCAGCGTCGTACTATCATCGTATCGCCATCCCTCCAAGCACAGGTAGATCGCAAGCTGTAGTGTTATTGCCTTGAAGGCCAAATCTGGGGTTGAAGAACGATTATACCATGCAGGCTTTACGAAATTTTCACAGATCACGACGGTTGCCATGGTCGATTTTCTAGTGAGATTGGGCCCTAAATAAATATGCAACAAGACAAAAATGTAAACCCCACATTTGACACAAACACAAACAGCGTCCCTCGGGTAGTGAAAGACCGGAGATCCTGTGTTGAGAATGAGTGAATGAATGAATGAATGAATGAATGAAGGAATGAATGAATGAATGAATGAATGAATGGATGGATGAATGAATGGATGAATGAATGAATGAATGAATGAATGGATGGATGAATGAATGGATGAATGAATGAATGAATGATTGGACGGATAAATGAATGGATGGATGAAGGAATGGATGAATGAATGAATGAATGAATGGATGAATGAATAAATGAATGAATGGACGGATGAATGAATGGATGGATGAATGAATGAATGAATGGATGAATGAATGAATGGATGGATGAATGAATGAATGAATAAATGAATGAATGGATGGATGGATGAATGGATGAATGAATGAATGAATGAATGAATGAATGGATGGATGAAGGAATGGATAAATGAATGAATGAATGGATGGATGGATGGATGAAGGAATGAATGAATGAATGAATGGATGGATGAAGGAATGGATGAATGAATGAATGAATGGATGGATGGATGGATGAAGGAATGAATGAATGAATGAATGAATGAATGGATGAATGAATGAATGAATGAATGAATGAATGAATGGATGAATGAATGAATGAATGAATGAATGAATGAATGGATGGATGGATGAATTAATGAATGGATGGATGAATGAATGGATGAATGAAGGAATGGACATTGGACAGCCACAAACACATAGAGCACGCAATTTAAAGGAGACTAAATTGGTTTTCGAGGGGTGTGGAAGGATTTCATATCACTTTTAAGTTTTGCACTGAACTTGACTGAAATAAAATTAATTGTTTTAAATCATAAAATGAGATTTCCATTTTCAGTTTTCGTATATACACTGTACAAAACATAGGGAATATTGCGAAATTACATCAGTACAGGCGCTATATTAACTGCAGCTCTACGCACTGCTTTACACGACAGGAAAGTTCAGCTCATCAAGCAACCGTTCGCAAAGTATTAGAGGAAAAACCAACGTAATTCAAGTTTCGTCAAATGCAAATCAGCTTATAATGACAAACAAACAAAACTTGTTTGGATAAGTATCAATACTGTGACGTGTTTGTTGATACTGATTACTGCATTAGTTCAATCAGGATGAAAAAAAGCACGGGCAGTATCACAATTAAGTACAGTAAACCTATCTTTCTATATCCTTCCCCCGAGTTGAATGAAATCCGTTCCAATAACAACACTTTGTTGCGATCAACAAGCCACAACTCTTTCAACAATTCGCCAGAATTGTTCCGTCTTGTTTGGGTTTGGTTAATAAATAAGACAGCCAGGTTTAAATACCAGGGATTGCGGCGTGTTCTTCTAATATAAATGAACAACAAACGTCGTATCAAACGTCCCGAAAAAGAACGAGAAATAGAAGCAGTTTCATTTGATTATTGCATCTCAGCCGTAACGATGTCTTATTGATGTGGATGCTAGCCTCCGAATAGCATCTGCTGGCACCTGATAATTTGACGGGTTTTTACTCGAAATTGAAGCCTTTTCCTGACAGCGTTTGTCCTTTTCATTGTAGGGAAGACATGTCATCGTTGATCAGTCTCACATGATCGCGATAACCCATGTAATAATAACACGGGCACAGCATTGCTTGATGGGATATCTTCACGTCAGAGTGACAATTTTATGACAAATGCTTATCTTTCTTCCCTTTCGTCTGGTAGTACTCTTACAACTTACATCGTTTGAGATTATCAATAAACGTTGGAGACCAGTGAAAATGTGACCCTCTTGCAAGTTGGAGTAACACATCACTTACGCTTACAACTTAACAATTTACCTGATAATACGTTTAATAATGAGCGGAAATCTTTCAAATATATCACACTTGTCTCTCTACATACAGCATAATTGTAT
This sequence comes from Eucidaris tribuloides, assembly GCA_001188425.1. Classification (NCBI taxonomy): domain Eukaryota; kingdom Metazoa; phylum Echinodermata; class Echinoidea; order Cidaroida; family Cidaridae; genus Eucidaris; species Eucidaris tribuloides. The sequence continues at coordinate 47,612 of JZLH01S0406261.1, read as the reverse complement.
TATAACATGTGTTTTGTTTAGCTTTAGGAGTTAACAAAACAAAATTGAACTTAAGGCTACATTAGTGGCAATGAATTTTTAACAGTCGGCTAATTTCAGCACTGTCTTCCTTCTTAATGTAATGTTCAGAAATCTATATTTTGACCGTGAATCAAAGCCACAACAAATTCCTAAACAAGGGCGTAGGCTGGGGGTGCACTGGGTGCACGTGAATAAGCGTGAATAAAGATGAAAATTGGGAAAAGGAAATGGGAGGAGGTAAAGGAAAAATAAGATGAGAATGAGGAAGAAAGAAGAGGAAAGTAGTAGCAGAAGAAGATGACGACGACAAGGGCGTAGGCTGTGGGGTGCACTGGGTGCACGTGCACCCCCCCCCCGCAGAGCCATAGGAGTTCCGCCCATGGCAAGCAAAACGAAATTTGTACCACTTTTTCTGCTTTCAACGCCTGATTTACTCAGATCTAGTTCCACCTCCCTAAGATGTGCACCTCCCCATGTCACTTTAGTTCCACTTCCCCAAGATGTACACCTCCCCGTGCCCAAACCAGCCTACGCCCTTGCTAAATAAATTTGCCGAACTTATACACACTCAGTTCAAGGATTGCTTATTACTACGTCAGATTGATACTTGATAATATACATCATTTTCCACAGGCAGATTATTGTAAAATATCGGCACATAAAAGAAGGATTCCCGGCTAGAACTGCAGGACTTAATGAACGAGCAGTGTAACAATTTGTAATATATTAAAGACAGCTTACGACATCACTGACTGTATGCACGTGAGGAACACTTAAGTGTAATTTAGATTAAACTGAAAAACGAGTAAGAGGCACTTCTGATAACAGATGCGGACACTTCAGAGAGCCCAGCTTGTCCCCGAAGCGCTCCGCGATGATCTTGATGCCTGCTCCTCCACGAGATAAGAAAATCGTGGCGCTCTTGAACCATGCAACAGTTCCTGCCATCACACAAGTCTGCTCAAGAACTGCAAATCTTGATAACTAGCCTGTGAAATGCTTTAAGAGAGACGCATGATAAAAAAGTAGTCGAGTGTAACTAACGAGCCGCTTTTGACAACTCTTTCGGAAGAGAGGCCTATCGAGTGGTACTCGTAAGAAGTTTGTTAATAAATATTCATGTCAGACTGCGCACTTCAGGGTGACACTCGAATTACTTACCACCAATTATGGCTGAAGTACTTTCTGGTAACGATCGCCACTTCAAACTTGTGAGAGTTTGCAAATAAAAAGTGTAGAAAAGGAAAAAATGTCTGCCACTGGAAACCACAAACACGTCAAATACTTTGTTACAACGATGAAACCATTGTTAAAGTAATCCTTATAATTATGAATGCTTATCATTTTCCTATCATATATGACTCCACTTGATTTCTTGGCAATGACATACTCTTATCAGGGGACTCATTTCTACACAAGACGACGTCTGTTTCAATCAATAGGAATGGAGTTATATAATCTACTGCTTACAAAAGGCACCCCTATTCTCTAAGTTTTTCTACATTTATAGATCTCAGTCACGACACACGAGTAGAAGGAAAGTATTGAGAAATATAATATAACTGCTAGAAAAGTAAATAGTGGCATTATTTCTTTTACTTTTTATCAGCTTTTAAATTGTCATCCCCATCGCTTATATTCCTTCTTCTACTTTTTCTAATTTGTTTGCTGTTATTCTGATAAGGGTTAGAAAAATCGTCGCTATGATGTTATTCTTATAGTGGTAGTGGTAGTAGTAGGACTAGTAGGAGTATACATTTGTTAACACTAACACTATCATGATTCAAAACAATACGTGGCACATGCAAGCAACCAAGGAAACAAACGAGAAAAAGAAGAAAAAACATGTATGCGCTTTTTAAAAACAGATCTCAAACTATTCGGTCTTAAAATCATAATAACAAATGAAGTGGCAGGGGCTCCTTTTGAAACTGGACATTCATGCGCTGACCAGTTGAAAACAAAGACATAACTCCAGACCAAACAACACGTTCCTATGGACTGCTTCACGACCACCTCATTTTGCATGCTTTTCAATTTACACTTCATCCCACATTTTTAAATACTGCCTTTTCCCTGCTGAAATAATCATAAACAAGTAGGGCTATTATTTTTAAAGAAAATTGAATAACCTTTCTTCTGGCTACCAAGCATGTCTTTTAATTCTACTATAAGAAGGAGAAATACTCGCTCAAAGTCAGATTTTTCCAACTTTTTTTGAGGAGTTTATAACTCCATTCTATTGATTGAAAACAGACGTCTCGTTCTTGTTGAGAAATGAGTCCCCTGATAGAGTATGTCATGCCAAGAAATCAAGTGGAGTCCATATATGATAGAAAAATGATAAGCATTCATATTATAAGGATTTACTATAACAATGGTTTCATGTAGTAACAAAAGTATTTGACGTGTTTGTGTTTCCAGTGCAGAACATTTTCCTTTCTACATCCTTTTTTCAAAACTCTCACAATGTTTGAAGTGGCGATCCGTTACCAGAAAGTTACTTCAGCCATTAATTGTGGTAAGTAATTCGAGTGTCACCGAAGTGCGCAGTCTGACATAAGTATTATTAACAAACCACGAGTACCACCAAGGCTCTCTTCCGAAAGAGTTGTCAAAAGCGGCTCGTAGTTTACACTCGACTTACTTTTTTATCATGCGTCTCTCTTATAAGCATTTCACAGGCTAGTTATCAATGATTTGCAGTTCTTGAGCAGACTGTGTGATGCAGGAACTGTTTGCAATGGTTCAGAAGCGCCACGATTTTCTTATCTCGTGGAGGAGCAGGCACAAGATCATCGGGCGGAGCGCTTCGGGGACAAGCTGGCTCAATCTGAAGTGTCCGCATCGTTATAGAAGTGCCTCTTACTCGTTTTTCAGTTTATCTAAATTACACTTAAGTGTTCCTCACGTGCATACAGTCAGTGATGTCGCTAAGCCGTCGTTAATATATTACAATATTGTTACACTGCCTCGTTCATTAAGTCTGAGTTCTAGCCGGGAATTCCTTCTTATTTATGTGCCGATATTTTACAAATAATCGTGCCTGTGGAAAAATGATGATGTTATATTATTACAAGTATCAATCTGACGTTAGTAATAAGCAATCCCTTGAACTGAGTGTGTATTAAGTTCGCAAATTATTTAGCAAGGGCGTACGGCTGGTTTGGGTCACGGGAGGTGTCTACAATCTTGGGGAAGTGGAACTAAAAGTGACATGGGGAGGTGCCACACTTAGGGCGGCTGGAACTAGATCTGAGTAAAAAATCAGGCCGTCGAAAGCCAGAAAAAGTGGTTACAATTTCGTTTTGCTTAGCCATCAGCGCGGCAAACTCCTATGCTCTGCGGGGGGGGGGTGCACGTGCACCCAGGTGCACCCCACAGCCTTACGCCCTTGTCGTCGTCATCTTCTTCTGCTACTACTTTCCTCTTCTTTCTTTCCCATTTCATCATCTTATTTCCTTTACCTCCTCCCACTTTCCTTTTCCCAATTTCATCTTTAATTCACGCTTATTTCACGATGCACCCAGTGCCACCCCCAGCCTACGCCCTTGTTTAGGAATTTGTGTGGCTTTGATTTCACGGTCAAAAAATATAGATTGCTGAATCCATTACATTAAGAAGAAGACAGTGCTGAAATTAGCCGACTGTTAAAAATTCATTGCACTAATGTAAGCTCTTAAGTTCAATTTTCGTTTGTTAACTCCTAAAGCTAAACAAAAACACATGTATATAATAACAATTATGCTCGTATGTTAGAGAGACAAGTGTGATATATTTGAAAGCATTTCCCGCCATTATTAAACGTATTATCAGGTAAATTGTTAAGTTGCTAAGCCGTAAGTTGATGTGTTTACTCCACCACTTGCAGAGGGTCACATTTTCCATGGCTCCCAACGTTTATCTGCATAATTCTCAAACGATGTAAGTTTGTAAGAGTACTACCAGACGAAAGGGAAGAAAGATAGCATTTGTCATAAATTGTCACTCTGACGTGAGATATTCCCATCAAGCAATGCTGGTGCCCGTGTTATTATTATACATGGTTTATCGCGATCATGATGAGACTGATCAACGTGACATGTCTTCCCTACAAATGAACAAGGACACAACGCTGTCAGAGAAAAGGCTTCAATTTGAGTAAAAAACCCGTCAAATTATCAGGTGCCCAGCAGATGCTATTCGGAGCGCTAGCATCCACATCAATAAGAACATCGTTACGGCTGAGATGCAATATCAAAATGAAACCTGCTTGCTATTTCTTCGTTCTTTTTCGGGGACGTTTGATACGACGTTTGTTGTTCATTTTATATTAGCAAGAAACACGCCGCCAATCCCCGGCTATTAAACCTGGCTGTCTTATATTAACCAAACCCAAACAAGACGGAACAATTCTAAGCGAATTAGCTTGAAAGAGTTGTGGCTTGATTGATCGCAACAAAGTGTTGTTATTGGCAAAACCGGATTCTCATTCAACTTCGGGGGAAGGATAATAGAGATAGGGAGGATTTACTTGTAGCTTAATTGTGATACTGCCCGGTGCTTTTTTCATCCTGATTGAACTAATCAGTAATCAGTATCAACAAACACGTCACATATTGATACTTATCCAAACAAGTTTTAGTTTGTTTCATTATAAAGCTGATTTGCATTTGACGAAAACTTAATTGACGTTGGTTTTCCTCATAATACTTTGCGAAACGGTGCCTGATGAGCTGAACTTCCTGTCGTGTTAAAGCAGTGCGTAGAGCTGCAGTATAATATAGCGCCTAT
>JZLH01S0406261.1:14829-37878 GCA_001188425.1 Eucidaris tribuloides | reverse complement strand
AGATAGATAGATAGATAGATATAAGATATATAGATAGATAAATAGATAGATATATAAATAAATAAATTAGATAATTAAATAGATAGATAGATAGATAGATAGATAGATAGATAGATAGATAGATTGATAGATAGATAGATGGGTAGGTAGGAAGGTAGATAGATAGATGGGTAGGTAGGAAGGTAGATAGATAGATGGGTAGGTAGGAAGGTAGATAGATAGATGGGTAGGTAGGAAGGTAGATAGATAGATGGGTAGGTAGGAAGGTAGATAGATAGACAGATCTCACTTATATCACTTTTATCAAATGACATATTCTGCGTAAGACAGCTGGTATAAATGTGTTTTGTTTGTTCATGTGTGTGTGTGATGTCTGTTTCTGTGTGTCTGCATATGTGTGTGCGCCTATACCATCCACTTTACACCCGTTTAAATGTAAGTGCATCTATATATAAGTCGTGTGTTTTATTTACCCGCCAGCGCATTTCAAAGAATTTATCTTTTCACAAGTAGGTTAATAAAACGATTTCAATATTATTAGTTCTCTTGAAAGTACCTATTTTCAATCATTTTTTAGATACAATTTCATCCCCCAGGGCTACTGAGTCGAAAAGCGGAAATGAATAGTTCGGAATCGTTCAAAATCTCAATCTCCGGGTTAATTATATATAGTCCATGGGAAAGAACACATTTTGCTATGGCAACTTTTAAATAAATATGTTACGAAATTCATCGCCCCGTCTGAATTTATCATCACTGATAGGGCATATAAAATGGTTTTAAAAAAAAAAACACGAAATGAGGCTCACAACTGAGGTCAAATACGGTTTATGAATGATATTAGTCTCTTTGGGCTGTATTCTGCAGAGAAGTTGGGGTTCGAGTTGCGCGACGCAAATTTTTGTCCTTCAGTAAGACGATCTATCCACATAGCTGCTCCGCATCGAGTGAAATACATATGAAACTGGGGTAATAATAGTAATAGCAGGGCCTTCTGGAAAAGCAGAGTTTGTCAGTAGATAAGACAGATGTAAAATATGTACAGACACATAGTTCAACTATATATAAACAGAACTTCACACGAACACGTTTTGTTTCTATCTATTACTGTTTAATACACTCATGCTCATAATTATGGAATATTATGTTGATACTTAAGTTCTTTCTCCTATATCATCCAAAATTTTCAAGACAAGTGTTTATTTCACAAAAACGCGGTATGTGAAGTAATTTTTGGATTTCCTGAGATGACTGAATTAAAAACTAAAATACGTTTGAGCGCAATAACAATTACATATTTATTTATTTTTAAAATCCACAAAAATCATGAAAAAAGTATTAAATTAAAGTATTTAAAAAAAACAACAACCCCAAATCTGATAAATTTGTATCTAATGTTACTTATCTTTAAATTAACATCAGAATTGTCTGCTACAAGTCTAAAAACGCGCGTAACCACCACGTGACTCAACAACAACAACAACAAAACCGCCATTTATAAACACAGGTTTTAGTGTCGAGTCGGACGCTACAAAATGCTCAGCATTCCTAAAATTCTTAGATTATAATTGTTTCACCTGGGGTGAGCAAATATTAATCTCAGATGTACCGTTCACGGAGAAATGGCAACTTCTAAAATTTTTCTAAAATATTCCATAATTATGAGCAGGAGTGTATTAGTACTATAACCGTTGCAGTTTTGGTTTGAAATGCTCAGGAGATTATGCTGCAACAGATAAGGGGTATAAGTTTGTATCCCATTATCTAGAATTCCATGGATTAAATATTTTAATTCAAAATCCCTCTTGATTTATCTCTTTCTTGTCAAAAAATAGGATGTAAAGATAAATGACACATATAGTTCAAGTGTGTATAAAAAGACTTCACACGAACATGTTTAGTTTCAAACCAAGAGCAGAGCAAGTATACTGTCTTCTTCCTAACCGAGAAAGATATTCCACCTGATATTCAGCATTATCACGTAACACATAATTACCAAATCTTATCAACTCCACACATATATCTTTATTTAAAAATTTGCATTACAAACTTCTGTTACAAAAAATAAACGAAAATCGAATTACTATATTAAACAGCTACCCGGGAAAACAAAATAATAAAAACAAATGAGTGTACTTTATGATTCTACTTTTGTATGACCTTGCAAAACCAGTGTTTACTATTTTGTAAAATTAAGAAAAATAAGCTTCATGTAGATGGTGGGGTATTAAATGTGACTTACAACCATCTTTTCCCAAACTTACTTTGTTTTGATTTTGTATCTTTAATGTATTTCTCATTTTTTGTTGTCATCTTATGTAACATTTCAAGTATTGTAAAGCGCTAAGATCAAGTAACTTGCTGAAGCGCTATATAAATATTAAGTATTGTATTGTATTGTATTGTATTGTATTGTATTGTATTTCCAAGTCACATATACATGTACACTTTGGTCATCCCACAATAATAATAGTAATAATAATATACGTTGTTTATTCAATATTACAAGTGAAAGAGAACATTTCTAACTTTAATGTGAACATCTGGATTACACTAAAAATGGTTCATCATAAGTTTGAATATTTGAAATTGATAAAGTTAATGGTATGTAAAACAGAGAAAGAGTTTTACATTCAAAGCATTTAAAAGAAAAATAATAATTGCGTTGCTAGCTATTGAAAGATATTATGTTGTTTTTGTGCATACACTTTTGAGTGTTCTTTTTTTTCATTTCGCATCCAGATAAGATAAATCCCCCCTTTTTTAACGCACCTTGACATAAATTAAATAACAAGTCTACCTCGCAACAATGAATATCAAATGATAATTCTAATCATGATGTAGTAATGTGTTCCAATTACCAGATTGTAAATGATATCTTAAGTTTAATTTTGCACTATCACCACCAAAGGAAAACCAGTAAACTGTTCCTTAGCAATTTGTTCATAATGTTCTTCAATGTTTCTGATTGTGAGCTGGTTTATTCTGACAAACACTAGCAGCTGCTCGTGTCGAGATTTCTTGAAGTCTATAAATTGATTAAGTTGTCAACGGAATACGCTTTACGTTTTAAGACTTAATAACGCAGGCGCCGAGGACTACTTAAATCCAAATCCCATTCTGTTTGAAAAAGAATAATCAGTTTTTCGTTTCCCGTAAATTAATAATTAAACTAGCACTAGCACACACGACAATGGGTTTAAGCAATGCTACATATTATATTGGAAGACTTACAAATTCGTTTAATTAAATTCGTCATTGGATTCTCCGTCGAAGCAATTATTATCGTCATGGCGAGCACATTTGGCGGCATAATTTAAAATCAATGCTTTTGCACATTATGTACGCATGTGTAAGCGTTTGATTACGCGTGAAGTGCAATTTTCGTGACGAATAATGAGGGAAAAACTAGGTCTCCCTTCTTTGAGAAAAGCGTCATCTTGCACATAGTAAACTGGAAAATCTCGATAATTACAAAGTGAGGCATTAATCAGACAGCGGGTAGAATAATTACAGCTATCCCAGTAAAAATGGGATGCTCCACTGCGCATGCGCAATGCCGATCATCACGCGGAAGGTATGCCTCCCATCTCAGGAGTGAACACTTTCTGAGATGGAATATAGAACATGTTTGCGGCAGCCAATATATTCCAATTATGACTCCAGGCGGATAACAGACTGTACTATATCACATGTCTTTACGTGATGCTTGGCGAGGTAAAAATGACGTCAGACGCAGCCTTTATCCTCCGATATTACAAGGGAGATTTGGGTGGCGGGAAAATATGATCGTGTTTTAGCACATAATTCTATATGGAAATGAGAGCGAATGCACAAATGGGTAATGGCATTTCAAAAGTGCCTTTTCACGCCCATATATCATCAGCGATGTTTTGTAGGGGAGGGGCGTCCTGCGAATAAAGTGAATTTTGTCACGTAAATGAGTTGTACTAATGGGTGTGTTACGAGACAACGATGGGGTATTGGATTTGGCTTTCACTATGTGATCGGAGTTCTCATCACGAACCACTGAAATAGGTGCAAAAAAAGAAGAAATGTTAACAATTGATCTTGCTGTTGAGTAAGAACTTCTAACTTGCGCGTATTCGCGCTGTCTGGATTACCATATTAATAAAGTGCATGTTTAGCATAACAATCACTGTATACAGATAATATATGATGGTGGAAATATGTGTCTTTGGAAATGTGAAAAAATTCTTAGGCTAATTGTTAAGTTTTGATGTAATAACATACGTATGAAATTAATGATCATATATTACACGGGAAATTACATTTTGGCTTTTTTTCTATTTTGTTTAGTTATGTTTTACCAATACGGAGGCTTTATATACCGTTATCTCCACTGCACACTGTCAGGTTCATTAACTTATATACAAGAAAGGACTTACACAGAATTTCTTGGCAAGATAAAATGCTCGCCGATATAGCACACAAAAAAGTATATTACAAATGCTGAAATGCATGAGATAAAATATTGCCTGATATAGCATATCAAATTCAAGCAAGGGATAAATTCTACATATACCTAAAAATCAATTACTTTTTTCTCTCTGAGTAATTTCTGCCGTCTCTTAATTCACAAGTGCATAGAAAAAGAAGCAGAGAAGAAGTCATTTTGTTCAATAAAATATGAGGAAAATATGCATGTGTTGTACGTGGACGTATGTGTTTTATATAACAACTTCTATTCTATTACCCTCTACTGCACTTTGAGGAGAGCATTATAAAGCATTATCATGAATTTATTTTTAGCAACTTATTGACCTATTTAAAAGTCTTGTCTGGAATGGAAAATTTATATATATTTATGCGTATCAAGATAGTGCACAAATGGCCCGCATATCAGAAAAAAAATACAGTGTGTATATCAAATTTTGTGCATTAAGTTCCAATTATGAAGGATGCTTAAGTTAGTCATCAGGCGTAAAACTAGTTTCTAAGCAACGGAAGTTGTTTGTATAAAAATGACTGAATATCGATTTGTTTTGTAACCTGTGGAGATGAAGCAGGATGAACAAGAAAGTTAATATAAGCCCCCATTTTTAAAAAGTCGCATATCATACAGCCTATGATTTAGACACATGTCCGGTTATTGGACTACTGCCCCGAAGGACAACTCCCCCCGGGGATTTGTATGACGCCAAACCGGTTCCTTTCACGAATAACCTAGCAGCTTTGCTATGTTACAGTGTCGCCTCCTAAAAGATTTGAATCAGGTTTTCTAGAAAATCAAAGTGTCAGTAATACTCACAATATCAAAACTAAGTGCGTCTTACTATCATCCAAAAAAAATAATAAACACAAGTATTGCACCTGACTTCAGTTCTGCAAAAAAAAAAGTAGTGAGCATTCTTAGATGATTACCAGAATGAATTATTTTCAATTTTCATTATTCAACAATAATGAAACTATGGGTTTCAAAGACAATTTTCCAATATCATTCCATTTAACAGATCCCCTCACCTCTCTATATCAGTTTATTGACGATATGCTGCATTTTGTTATCGTGTCATTATTCAGGCAAAATGTTTGACTGACATGATGATGCACTATACGTACACAAAAAGCTAACAAAACACAGAGGCAAAAGCATAACGCAATATTCTATTCATGTGAGGAATATCTCAATTAGTAGTGATATTTTTCTGCTACCATTTATAATTGGCCATGAGAAAACGACGTTAACGTGTCAAGTTATGACAGATGGCAACTATCTAGAACACACACAAAAACAGGTATCGCATCCATTTATCTAAAAAGTCATTTGAGTGAATAAATGGGAATGCGTTGTCAGTTGCACGAAGAGGACATAAAGTTGATTCGTTTATCATAGCTTAATTAGTATCAAGGCAGGGCACCCGAAATCCTAAGCAGAGACTGGTCGAGTGCGTCGTATGGTGTATACGACCGGCAGGGCTGGTTAAGTGCATCCGTCGCAACTGAAACACCGGTGGAGTGGGAATGCAAATATTAATAGCCGTTTACGGAAAGCATGCAAGAGTTCTTAAAGAAAAATGCAAAGTTTAAAGAGAATACACAGTACTGGTTGAGTACTTGCAGAACAACATCATTTCGATATCAGCTGCTTTCAAACCTTCTTTGAACATATGGTATTCTGAAAATGTCACTTTAGTAGAGGAGAGAGTAGTTGAAAACAACGGAACACTTCGTTTTTGACAAATCTGCTACACAAATCATCAGTGCTGACAAAGTACTAACACAGAAATCAATATGTGGGACTATGTCAATTGTTGACATACACACTTTAGCATTGGAATGGGAACTTTCAATGGAAACTTCACCTGTTCATACTGCTTATGCCTCAAGTTTTTACTGTATATGAAGGGAATTTGTCCCACATTATAATGCAAATGTAATATACTCTCACCTGGAAACCAATGAAATGTGAAATTTTGATGAAAGATTTTCATCATCAACCAGTACTGTGTATTCTCTTTAACACGCTTTTCTGCTCGTGTAGTTAGACCCTTAAGGAGCGAAGACTTGACGGATGCTACGCATGCTTAGGACAGTCTTAAATATCAGTTGGAAAAACAACCCAACACTACAAGAAATTTATGGAGACACACCAAGAATCTCTCAAATACTGCGGAAGAGACGACTCAAATTTGCCTGGCAGTGGTACAAAAGTGCCCATGAACCAGTGTCAAAACTTGTACTGTGGGCACCAACACAAGGAAAACGGGGCCGTGGAAGACACGGGGCCTGTTCCATAAAGCTGTTCGTAAGTTACGCATGACTTTACGAACGACTGGTGATCAGTTCTTGTGCTATATGATTGAGAATGTCATTAGTGCAGCACCCAAGAACATGTTCCAGTCGTTCGTAAATTCATTCGTAACTTTACGAACGAATTGGTGAAACACCCCCAGGCTATTAACTACATAAACTACATCTCCGGCGGGGAAACAGCACTCAACCTTGTTGAACTGGAGAAACAATTGAAAGACAATGTTTTCGACCACGGCCGACCATAATGATGATGATGATGATGACTGTTTTGGCAACTAATTCAATTACTTCATTGCTTCCAGTTAATCATAGGATTACCTTTAAGACTCTTTGAGAATATTTCTGACTTTTATCGTCTATTTAAATCAAATTGTTGTTCCAGTATAGAAGTTCAATTCGTCTCTCTTTTCCCATATTATTGTAGTAGGGTTGTTGATTGTTCTTCCAAAGCAAAAGCAGCAAAGAAATTTAAAGCCACTGGCTAACATTTACCACAGTTAAAAAAATGTGATCTACATAATCCTCCATGCTCTGCCTTTGAATAGGTCTAAAAATAAAGCCCTGAAAAAATTGTATTTCAAAATGATTATTTAGTGCTTTAAAAAAGTGAAAATCGTAAGTTGACCGGATTCACCTGTCCATTTTCTCCCATAGACTTACTGTGTGTTGATCTAGGCTATTTATTACTCGCCCCGAGTACAAATTGCTTATTCAATTATATCTTGCCAGTGGTAGCATAAATTTCCAAACTTTTGTATTCTAGGGTGTTTACTTGTCCATTCAAACACTACTAAATAGCTCAGATATCAAAGTTTGACAATTTGTTAATTTGAAACTCCACAAATATAGCCTATTACGTAAAACTAACTTCGTCTTTCAGGCCTGTTTTCTTTTGACAGGTGTGGATTTCATAAAGGCACTAACTATTTACAAAGGCGTCGATCCTGGTGTGATAGGGGGTGGTTGAATGAAAATACTTGGGATATTTTTGCCCTCCCACAACAATTCTGGACGTAATAAAAAAATAATAAAAAATAATAATAAGATATATGCAAAACTGGGTAAGGAAAACAACCTTACATTGATGTCTAGTTGATTGTAACCTTTCAGAATAATGATCACAGCATCTTTTCTTTTTTCGATTCGCCGAGCTATACCAGGTTCTATTGGCCTGGGAATGTTTCAATAGGCCCAAGAGGCCTTCAGATAAAGAAAAAGGCTTTGAAATTGTAACTGACTTGTGAAATTCGCATTCATTGTCCTGCTCTTGATTTCAGACAACCAATTGTAACAATAAAATATATTGATGTATTTAAAACATAAAATTTGGGTGACCTAATTCTTAAGCGATATAACACTCCGTTTGAAGGAATGAATGTAAAAACGTGATATCAATAATGCGCCCTATCATTTTTTCTGGGAAAAGCCTCCCAGACCCTCCCCAGCTGTTTTAGTGTACTTTGTTACTTAACCCATTGGCTGCCAAAACCGGAGGTATCATATATAAACTCTATATGGCAATTACGCGTCTCAGGAGCAACGGGTTAATAATTTCAGTATAACCAGTTGACATCAATTGCCCGTCCACACACATTGCATATTCCCCTCGTAAAATTTCAGCGTACGGCCTTGATATACCCATATACTAGGTGTTAAAAATAAAATTGGTTAATTTTGATATGAAATAACACAAAAACTATACGACCGATAACACTAGCATGAGTATGAGTTATAGCTGAAGAGTGAACATTTTTGGTTTTTTTGATGTGGTTTCAATACGATATCAATAATCAGTTTTATGTAATTCATGCTTATTTAAAATGTTAGAGTTCAGATTTTGCTCAATATCCAGCTCTCTGTACAAAATTAAGACTGCACTGAAAACAAATGGTGATAAGAGTGTGTGTCTAGTCCCCACACAATAGCATTCAAGCAATGGACAATGGCTGGCATAGCACACGTTGGAAACGTTGGTATGCGAGTTTCATTACGTCCAAGTGAGATAAATGCTTTATTCATATTCATTAGTAGCCTAGCGACTGCTAGACTATTCACTATCCACAGCCATTGTCTGTTGCTATTGTGCGTGGACAAGGCACACAATCTGACACACATGCACCATTTGATTTCTGTACAGTCTCAATTTTGTACAGAGGGTTGGATTTTGAGCAAAATCTGAACTCTAACTTTTTAAATAAGTATGAATTACATAAAACTGATTATTGATATCGTATTGAAACCACCTCCAACAAAAATGTTCACTCTTCAGCTATAACCCAAACTCATGCCAGTATTATCTGGTGTATATTTTTTTGTGTTACTACCTATCAAAATTAACAAATTTTATTTTTAACACCTAGTACATGTACATGAATCACATGACATTGTCAGTAATGCCTGTAACATTACCATCCGCTAATTGTGTCAAAGTAATGTACTGCATAATACCTCACGTCACTCTTACTGTAATATTGATATTTTGTCATTTATCACAATGTCATTGCGCTATGTCGACCACAATTCCCCAGTCGTTCATCATTTCACGTCTATATGGTGATTAGCTTTTCTCCTAATGGTCTCCCACAAGAATTGGGTAACCAAATTAAATGGTGTCCTTTTCCATTAAAATACTCCACATTACGTTAATTTACCGAACGGTGATCCCGTACCTGGCCATGTCGTGAGACACGAAGGATTACATCTAATTTAATACAGTAAAACGTCTTTACATTTTATCGTATAATTCGTCTCAGATCGGTACCTTCTTATACTGTTATATATTTGCAATAGTTCAGTTGAGTAGATAGTTAGTTTTGCAATTAGTGAAGTAATTGTTTACTACTCTATTTAAATGGCCTCAACTTCACAACATGCTCTATCATGACATAAATATCTTAACGGCCCACAGTTATGGGTCAACTTGACCACAGAGAAAATGTCAACTAGTTCCAGAATACAGGCACTGCATATTCACGAACATGGACTGTTCCAGTGCCGAAGTGTACATATTATGGGAGGAAAACATATGCCCTATTTTTTCTCCACTGTCATTGCTGTTTCCATTGCATTATGGGTATAACGTCGGCATAGAACCAGAAGGGCGTTAACGCAGAACCTGTTGAGAACCAGTAGGGCGTTAACGCAGAACTGGTTGAGAACCAGAAGGGCGTTAACGCAGAACTGGTTGAGAACCAGAAGGGCGTTAACGCAGAACCTGTTGAGAACCAAATTGGCGTTAACGTTAGTGACTTTCTACAGTGATAGCGCCCTTCTGGTTCTCAACAGGTTCTGCATTTACGCCCTTCTGGTTCTCAACAGGTTCTGTGTTAACGCCCTTCTGGTTCTCAACAGGTTCTGCGTTAACGCCCTTCTGGTTCTATACCGACGATAATTAGTGCACCTCTTTTATGATTTAAGTCAAAAGAGGCCGTTTTTATCTTGTCATGACAGTGGGCCTTTGAAGGCATGGAATCTCATTTGCATCATTCCCCGCAGGATAGCAAATATCACTCATGCTCTTAGGCTATTGATGACAAATATAAGAAGCCAATGACTGCTTATTGTACGTTATATACTACAACATTTTGTCTCACGGAGACAATAATTCAAATCAAAATCTAACGGTCACTATACTTCCATTAAAGATATTGTATAACAATGTTTCCAGTTTAAAAAATCTGAGCTACATGATTTCCCATGCTACCAGTGTCTCTGATACGGTCTATAAATGAAGCCCTGAAAAAAATTGCAGTTTAAAACGATCATTAAGTGCTTTGAAATAATGAAAATCATTGAAAGACCAGTCAAGTTTTCCCCCATAGACTGCTGTGTTACAGAATTTCATATCGGCTGAGAAAAATTAATGTGCCAACTTGTATCCTCACATATTTTACTAGTGACAGCATAACTGTCCAAACTTTTGTGTTCTATGGTGCTTATTTGTTCATTCAAACACTGTCAGATAAGTCAGATAGAAATGTTTGACAATTTTTCAAACGGGTCTTTCACAGTGTTATATAACGTCTTTAAAATTGAGTGTCTAGTTCCTATACAGTGTACTTTGCTAAAGGTTCTTATGGTGTCTTCTTTCATTTACACAGTGTTGATTTTTAGGCATTGCCTTTAAGGCAAGCATTGGCCATAAAAGTCAGGCACGATGTATGGCTATGAGTGATTGTTACTGTTTAATAAACAAAGTATTTGGACTGCTTATTATCACACAATCTTCCCAAAACCACTCGCCATGTACCACTACTCGTAGGTACCAACAAAACTCAATGAATATAAAAAGAACGATCTAGACGAAATATAAAAATATACATTTTAATCAGGGGACCATTTCGTCTATTTCCATAATCATATCTATCCTCCCTAAAAGTATGCCTTATAGTGCCACGGAAGAGTATTCTTCAACTTATAATAATAATTCCTTTCAAAGGTAAAATTATTCATAAATGTTATTTTGAGGGAAATATCAAGAAAGAGATATAGAATACTTCCCGCTATTGATTGTAGTCATCAATAGCAGGATATGGATTCACACTCTGTTCTCATATACCCTTCTTCTGGCTGTTGCTAAAGTCAACACACACATTTGTATGTCTACACATTTTTGTAAGAGTATGATGTTTGCATTCCTTTTATTGATGGGTATCTTTTGACACTGATGGAGTGGCTTGGGTAACGCATTCTCACGAGGACTATGGACGGTTGATTGATCAATCAGTAAACTCAAGTATCACCCAATTTAAAAAGATGAATTATTAATCCGCTCGCTCTTTTACTACTTGAATAAATGATAAGCTAATCAAGCGTCAGCGAGGATCATATAGTTATAGCTATACATTTTTATGACAAATACGAACAGTTTAAAATAGCGACGTAATTATGGAGTCTAGTTATTCTTATTTCTCCGGTGGTATGAATAATTAACTCCAATCTATTTACTTTACGTACTTTCACAAAGTCAGTCTTTTAGAATATATCTTACCGATGGTCTCCAAATTGTAATTGCTCTCCTAGGCCCCGTGGCAATGGATAATAGGAGGTTTAAATTATGGGGGGGGGCAGGATGGGTTCAGTGTGCTGTCTTCACGTTTCTCTGATGACAAGAATCTTGGTGTTCTCCACTCTCCAGGTTTTATCACGCGCAGACTAGAGTCAACTGTTGTATGTGATTGTTATTTGCTTCTTTGTGTATTTGATTGATTGATTGATGGATGGATGGATGATGGATGGATGGATAGATGGATGGATGACGGATGACGGATCGATGGATGGATTGATTGTTTGTCTGTTACCTTGTTGATGCCTGCAAACAACATGGGATTTAAGACATCGTTCTTGATTTAGATCGAGGATGAAACTATTCCGTTTGGTGATTGATTGATTGATTGATTGATTGATTGATTGATTGATTGATTGATTGATTGATTGATTGATTGATGAATGGACGGATAGATGGACTGATTGATGGATTCTTGGTTTGTTAACTTGTTGACGCACACCTTGTGGTTTAAGACATTGTTCTTGATTTAAATGGGGGAAGAACTATTTCGTTTGAGTTTCAAGTGGTTACCACGGTAATCATAACACGGGTACCATGCCCATCGAGCAAATTGTAATTAATAATTATGCAGAAAAAATCTTAGCTTACAAAGAGGGTGCGTGAGTCTTCTGGATTTTCAGCAATCTTTCTGGGATTACGTTCCATTCACGGCAACCCTGCGGCAGATTTGTGTAGCACTTTAATTACAATAGCAACAGCTATTCATCTAGAAAATCAAATGTATTCGGATTTTAACGTTTTGGATTCCAATTGCAGAATCTTATGTAGTTGAACCCTATTTTCTCTAGCCCCTTTTCGCCCCAGGTGAAAATTTAAGCCCCCCCCCATATGCTTTTGACTAAATGAAGTATGGGTATTGAATATCAGTTAAAAATATAGATAGATAAATAAATAAAAAGATAGATAGATGGATATATGGATACATAGATAGGTAAGTAGATAGATAGGTAGATAGAGAGATAGATAGATAGATAGATAGATAGATAGATATATAGATAGATAATGTATTTAGATAGAAAATAGATGGATAGATAGATGGATGGATGGATGGATAGATAGGTAGATGGATATATAGATAGACATATAGAAGATAGATGGATGGGTAGATAGACAGATAGAAAGATAAAAAGAATGATAGATGGACAGATGGATGGATGGACAGATAGAAAGTTAGATAGATAGATAGATAGATAGATAGATAGATAGATAGATAGATAGATAGATAGATAATTACTAAACGAATTTCGTCAGCGAGGCTAAGTCTTCCATTGTTTGATATCTCGTGAATATGTAATGTGAAATGTGATCCACGTTACGTTAAAGAATCATCCCGTCCAGTCCATATGAATAATATCTTTCTGCTTAGGTTATACCGTAAAATGCAGCCTTCTCTTATTTCCGCAGCCTTGAAATCATTTCTGGGGAAGCATTTACATATCCAGATGTATATACGTTTACAAACCATATTTTTCAATCTTTCATTTATATTAAATTTATCAAGGACCGAGGGTTGTGTGTCGTACGCTGATGAATTACGCTAGTGGCTGTGTCAAACTCGGCGTGGAAAGAACACCATGGCTACTACGCGGTCGGGCTTTTAACACTATCGTGCACTTTTGGGTCTCAAATGTCACTCCATTTATCAGAACGACTGTTTCAAAATGGCATGTCATCTACTACTACGTTAGCGATGAGGATCATGGTAAAACAAACATTATGGAAACATTTAATCAATTTAACATGGGTAAAATTCTTCGATGTTTAAATTCGTTTTCAGATTTTAGTTCGCTGTAAGTGGGATATTTTGCTTTTTTCCGGTATCAAATGAATCGAACCAACAGTTTAACGATTATGAATACATACACATTATTTGAAAACAAAAGTGTTGATTATACCTTTATTATGATTTACTTTTATTTCCGTAAATCACAACATGCAGGGACAAAATGACTTTAAACACTTATTACGAAGGATAATTCAAGTTTCAAGTTTCAAGTTTATTTCCACATTACTCTTTAAAAAACATACAAAGTCAACAAGACATAATCAATTAAAAATACAAGTACATGTAAGAGATACACATTGATATAACAATGTTTACATGATAAGATAAAGTTACTTAAAGGAAAAAAAACAACAACAACGAACAATCAAAGGAATATAGTGAGCACGTGGAGGAATCAGATACAGGCTGTGAAACCTATCAGAGTCCAATCCCTGGTAGATGAGGAAAACTATTTCAGTAACATTAAAGTAAAGAAACACATGACACTCCCACCCTCCCCTACCCCCCCCCCTCCCAAGAAAGGTTGGATACAGTTAGTACAGATTCAAAATGTAATCTTTGTATTTGTGTTTAAATTGATTAACAGATCTTGAATTTTTCAATGCACTTGGTATTTCATTCCAACATTTTGGTCCTGAGAACATAATGGTTGTACGTGAGAAATTGTACTTGACTAATGGCAGATGTATATTTTGAGATGTGCGTGTACTATGGCTATGAATTGCACAATTTAAAGTAAAAAGGTTATTGAAAGTCTGAGGTAAAGGATCATTAAAATATGAATACATAAAACAGCAACCTGCAACCTATTGATGTCAGATACTTTCAATATTTTGATTTTTTTTAAACAATAGATCGGTATGTGTTAGTGGCTCATCATTATTTACGGTTGAAATATATTTCAACAAAACCTTGTATAACTTTTTCGCACAATATATAAAGTTTTCCTTTCTACCAATAATGTTTTCTCACACACATACATTAATATACACAAATACATACATACATACATACATACATATATACATACATACATACATACACACATACATACATATATTTTACCCCTTGATAGGCATTCACCCACATAAATTCAATAATATAACATAAATGAGAGAGTGTGGGAGATTAAAACGACGTTTAACAATAAGGAAGAAAGAAACAAATTTGAAAATCTTGGACAAGATACGCAATATGATTAACCATCAATATTACAAGAATTCAATGTATGAACGTGAGGGTAAAAAGTGTAAATTTTTCATGAAGTGAAAAGTAAACTGATGAATACAACAAGATTATAATTCTAACCTAAAGATCATTAATACTGGATGGTAAAAAGGAACGTTTGTCAAAGATCAAAATGTGTGAGATGTCCTCATGCACGTTTCCATTTGAAGTTTTGAAAAGCCCGCCTCCTCAAGACAACCGGTCCATAATATCGTCAGTATGTCTTTAGTCAGCGTCTATTTTCTTTCTAAACACTACACAAAAAGTAAGTCCCCCCTTGTTCAAAATACTATAACTTTTTAATGAAATAAGTTTTAGCAAAATAACTTGGCAGGAACATTTCCACACTCCTTGACTAACCTCTGTGTGAAAATAAGATTAATCCGTCAAGCCATGCATGAGTGAGCATGAATTAAAGGCAAAAATGTCACTTTTCAAAAGTCACAGGAGTCATCTCTTATGCCAAAATAATGGTAAATAATGGTATTTTTTGCTTTATTTATAAAGTGTACTCACTAAACCCTGACATGGTTACAACCTCTTATGTCCATACAACGTGTAAAGATACACTTTGCTGAAAAATATTGGATTCAATTTTTTATAAAACAATGGATTTTACAATTTCAAAATTGAGAATGGATGGAAATTGTTAAATTGAGCTCACTGAAGCGTAAATATGCGAACGATAGCTGATTAACATAAATAGCGCTAAATCATTCTACAGAAACAGAATTTGTCAAAATCCTGCATCACAAATCCCTCAAAATGACCCTTGTGACTTTTGAAAAGTGACATTTTTGCCTTTAATTACGGGCTCACTCATGCATGACTTGACGGATCAATCACATTTTCACACAGAAGTTAATCAATGAGTGCAGAAACACTCCTGCCAAATTATTCTGCTCAAAACTATTTCGTTAAAAAGTTATGGAATTTTCAAAAAGGAGGAACTTATTTTTTGTGTAGTGTTTATATCGGAATAAAAAGTAGAAAATCTAATAGATTAGAACTCATAGTAACTACACCACATGACATTTTTGTGTAGAAGTTCTTTTTCGTATGTATCAGTATGACAGTGATAGATGATACTATGTTGGTATGTTATAATTACTATTTCATGTGTTCATATTACACGTCATTTTTCATACATTTATATGTTAAAGGCATCGTATAACAATGTTTCCATTTTAAAAAAATCTGAGCTTCATGATTCCTCATGCTACCAGCGACTCTGATAAGGTCAAAAATGAAGCCCTGAAAAATTGCAGTTCAAAACGATAATTGAGTGCTTTTAAAAAGTGAAAATCATTGATCATCCATCCCTGTTCTCCCCCATAGAGTGCTGTAAGAAGATTTTTTTCTCAGCTGAGAATAATTCATGTGCCGATTTTTGTCTGCACATATTTTTCAAGTGACAGCATAACTGTCTAAATTGTTGTGTTCTAGAGTGTTATTTGTCCATTCAAACACTGTTAGATAGCTTATGTCAGAGAGCAAAGTTTGACAACCTTTTTAATAGGGCTTCCACAATGTTATATAGTGTCTTCAAATCCAATTAATTAATTTGCTGGTAATATTAGATAATTATGTCGCATTGCTTGTTGACAGGAAAACTAGCCTTGTCACATTTATTTTGTTCAGTCAAACATATTTAAGCGCATTAACATAATTGGAAAAAATAAAAAAATGCCTCAAGAATTACTTTATTACTTTATTACTTTTTGAAAAGTAATAAACAATTTGACCATAACATTTAAATATCATGCTCCTGGAACAGTGTACTTGATTCTAAGGTAGGTTTATCCCACGTCAAGGACTTCTTCTAATCCTGTTATTTGTCTTTAATAAAAAAAATAATAGATGTGACCACTTCCTTCGATTACGGTCAATATCTTCATATCTGTAGTAGACGTGCAGTACCAACCCACGGTGCCGTATAATAGTAGACAGCTACGTGGTGTTGTAAAATCCGGTAGAAGGACGATTCATAACTATTAACCCGTTGGATACGGGAACCTGGGGCCTGTTTCACATAGCTGTTCGTAAAGTTACGCATGACTTTACGAACGACTCGATTATGAAGTGCCAAGTAAAATGCCGAAAGTTTTTCATGTCATTTTAAGAAAGTATGATTAACGTCAATTAGATTTTGTCGAAACAAATGCATTGAAATGCTTGTTAAATGGTTGTTAAGAGTAAGAATGTAAAATCTATGTTTGCATATTTGAACAGTTGGCATATGTGATTTCAATAGTTTGAAAATCACATCTGGCTTGCCATATTTCAAGTCGTTCGTAAAGTCATACGTAACCTACGAACAGCTTTTATGAATCAGGTCCCTGGTGTGCCATATTAACTCTACGCGAATTACAGAATCTCGCAGGCAACGCACACGTGCACACGGTTTTCTTTGGCCATATTTTCCACTTGTTTCTTTTTTTATTTTCTCTTTGAGTCCTTTCACTACTCTTACCTACATGACGGTTATTATTCTTAAGACCTCTATCTGTATCAAGCCTCTTTTACGATAGGGACCTCCAGTATTTACGTCTATTTCATATATAAATATTGTACGCTAAATGATGTTTAAAATGCTTAAAAGTTTCATGTCACGTTGATATTCCCATGCTATGTTTTCGGTTCCATGACATTTGCTCCGGCGACAATTGCTCCGACGATTATTTCATGCACTAACCCTGACCTAAACCCTAACCCTAACCCTAACCCTTACCCTAACCCTAACCTTAACCCTTACCCTATTCTGAACTAGAAACCCAATAGCAACCTTAACCCTAACTCTTTGTCTTCTGAGATATTGCCATCGGAGCAATTGTCGCCGGAGCAAATGTCGGGTCACCATGTTTTCATTGTTATTATTGTATATTATGCATGCAATGTATATGTGACCGGTTTTACCATGTACATTTCACTATATAGACTTTATTGTCAGAAATAACCATCCGTTGGACGTATATTATCAAGGTGGCATTCATTCGTGAATATCTCGATAATGACAGCATAATGGTTATGACTTTATATATTCTTGGTTGTGTGTGTGTGTGTGTGTGTGTGTGTGTGTGTGTGTGTGTTGTGTGTGTGTGTGTGTGTGTGTGTGTGTGTTTGTATGCGCGCATCTGTGCGTGTAAGGTTACATGTGTAAGGTTACAGTGTATTTTGGATTTAAATCAGTGCATAGGGTTCGTGAATATCTCAGTAACTTGTCTTTATTTCTCAAAACATCCTAATAATGATAAACTTGTTGGAGAAGAACAAGGCTTTCTGAGATACGGAAGCTGCGACAGAACACAGAAAGACACCAATGAATTAACTTTCAAATTTCTATGAAAGAAAATATGTCCTTGTAAGTGTATGACTTGGTAAGGAATTACATACGTCTATGTAAGGGATACACTGTGCAGACATTTGAAGTAATGCAGTGAGTAAATTATGGGTGTGGTTAGATGAGTTAAAGATCCACAAAAAGTGGCCTTCTGAGAGACATATTTTACCTGAATTTGATTCATTTGCGGCGAAGTTTCACTTGGGCGGTCAAGTAACACATTGTTTGAAAAAAGGGCAACTGCACTTTTAGGATTTAATACTACGTTTTAATCTAGACCGTGTATTATCTTGTCTCCAAATAAGTATCGTTCAATAAGAATGATAAAGGTGTCACCAGTGGCTTATATAAGGATCATTAAGAGAACACACACCAAAGGAAGCAATGATATGAAGAGAACACAATCTGTTGTTGCTATTTAAAGTTGGAAGACCCGTTTCCTCCTCCTCCTCCACCACCTCTTTTTTGTTCTTCTTTTTCTTCTTCTTTTTCTTTTTCTTCTTCTGCCCCTCCTCCTCTTCCTTTGCCTTATTTCTTTTTCTTCTTTCGCCTCCTTTTGTTGTTCTCCTTCCTGCTCTTCCCCTCCTTTTTCCTCTTCTTCCTCTTCCTCCTTTTTTTCCTCGTCTTCCTTCGCTCTCTGTTTCTTTTTACTCCCTTTTCCTATTATTATTATTTTGCTCCCTGCTCCTGCTTCTCCTCCTGCTGCTGCTGCTGCTGCTCCTCCTCCTTCTTCTTCTTCTTCCCTCTTCTTTCTTCTTCTTGGCCTTTTCTTCGTTCCCCTTCTTTTCTTCGTTCTTCCCCTTCTTTTCTTCTTCCTTCTTCCTTCGTTCTTCTTGCCACTTCTTCTTCTTTCTTTCTGTCTTCTTCTTCTTCTTCTTTCGTCTTCTATCGTTCTTCGCCCTTGCGTTTCTTCGTTCTTCCCCTTCTTCTTCTGCTTCCCGTTCTTCTTCTTCGTTCTTTTCCTTCTTTCTTTCTGTCTTCTTCTTCTTCTTCTTCTTCTTCTTCGTCGTCGTCGTCGTCTTATTCTTCTTCTACTTCTCAGCTATCAGACATTTCTGTTTCAGTAAGGCAATGATTGTTATCGTCTGTTTTGAACATATTCGTGGATTTCTCCACTTTATCTGACAGTTCAATACAACCACTGTTTAGCTTACATTTTGTCAAATCAACTTTTCAATTCGGTGAAATACTGACATCGGTGTTGGTAGCTCACGGAACGATCACATATTTCAAGAAAGCAACACAGTTCTTCGATGTCAGGAAAAATAATTGTAAGATACATTTCCTTGACATTTTCACAGCACATAATGCACTACAAGACCTTAGTTCAAGGTTATTATTATGGCATCAACATATTCCATTAAGAGTTATTTTTATTTGAAATGCCAAAATTGATAGCGAACAAAACGAAACATGATGATGACATGACTGCTGAAGGCAATGCATATCTTAGTCACAGCAAATTATTCGAAAACATAACCATCGCCAGTATTTTGCAGGTTTTCAAGGTAAAAGCCATTTATCAATAACAGAACCTTCGCTATATGACCACAAGTCTGAATATTAAAAAATGAAAATAAAGGCACAAAAATGGGGAAAAAATACTATGACGATGATGATGACTTCTTTAAAAAGGCATCAGGCAGATACAAGTTCCATATCTCAGCTCTATCACATTAACCAAATTCATTCTCCGGTTGAAAGTCAGAAGCAATTCCATTTGATGTCTTACTCCACATGATACTGACGACAAGCCCAGACTCTCACCAACGACTGTTTCTTCAATTTCTGTTTTTTTTATCCTTCAATTATTTTTGAAAAGTGAACATACGTCAGAAACCCGCAATTTCTGTTTGGCAGACTGGAAATTTGTTAATCATCGTGGCTTTTACATAATGAAGGTAAGTATGGCTGCACACATATATGGTTCAATGCGGTTTTATTCTTTGTACATTGTAATAAGAGGATACGCAAGTTAAGGTGAAAAGTTAACCTACCGCCAGATATTGATGACCACTGACGCACAGTTAATACGATTAAGAAATTCATATAAATTACGAATATATCATTTACCTTTTATACTATTGTACGTAAATATGGGGGAAATTAATTTTCGAAAGTATAAAAATACTATTCAGGAAAACCTATTTGAGGAGGAAATTGATATAAATGAAGGTAAAAGGGGTAATTTTTTGATCATTTTTTTCCAAAAAAGAAAAAAAATCAAAGAAGGCATAACTAACTTAACGACAATTAAAACTGTTTAAATGTATATGTAAAAGTAACGCCGGAAAACAAAATGGATTAACACCCTTTTTTTTCAAACAAATCTTCTCGGCGCTGTTTTAAGCATTTGCAACAGTATCTTACAAGATTGTGATGATTGAATTTGTATGATTAATTCAATTCCACGACAAGAAGCGAGATTGCAGGTGGTCCATGCTAAAACAAACTTTCCTAACTGCTGCATAAGTATTACGTTGTCGCTGGTTGCAAAGACAGCGAAGTTTAGTGAGCCAAGTCCAAAAAATGTTCCTTATTTTGTATTTTGGTTTGGACCTCCGAAGTGCCCAAGATATCATGGTACCATTAAAAAGCTACATGTCTCCAGTCTTTAAACATGACAATCTTGACTTTTAACGCTCGATCATAACCATGGCAACATAGTGAGTTTATTGCATGATTCTTTACCCCTGACAATTTTTGAAGTGTCATTAAGGTGTAAACAATATCTACAAAGTAATTTTCCTCTATAACGTTACTTTTGACAAAAGAAATAAAATATTGATTAATGATAAAAAAAAATTGTTCGTGTAAAAGATGAGCACACTAAAACATAGTTCACAAACTGTACCAAATATTACCGTCTTTCTGACTACTGGAAGTCATGAAGACATAAAATAATCTCTAGTCGCGACCTTCCGCCAGCCGTCTCACGCGGAATTCAACACACGCAATCCGGCGATGCTGCGTTTGCCCTCTATGATCGAGTAACAATATTTGGAAAATATTTTTCATGAAAAATATTCACGCGTTCATTTGCTAAGAAGGCTGAACAGTTGTCGAATTATCCTCTACACATAAATGGCATTTGCTCATGGGGGTTGTATTACCAACGTAATGCCGTGTACCTCCGCGCGATTTTTCTCGATAGGACAACATTGGATACACGTACGCAGTACCCGTCTTCCAGGCCCAAACTTAATGAAGAACAAGCACCGATGCATGATAGCATTCCATGTCTAATAAATGCACCATCCCAATAATATGATCATCAGGGTGAAATGAAGACCCAATGGATAGAATTGTTATTAATACCGCGCATATAAGAGGGCCTGTATTCCGGAACGTTCCTTCCAGCATAGAAGTTAACGCACTCTCGGCTCACTTATAAATAGCATAGAGCATCGCGTTCTTTTCTCTTCAAGAAATGTACCTTGCTTAATTAAAACATAGGGGAACCTAATCTCAGAAATATGGAGTACACGTTTTTGCAAATCCTATTTGTGCAATGGTCAGCATCGCCTTCACAAAATACATTCATAACATTACAATGTAACGTTTCCAGTAAAAAAATAAAAATAAAACTGAGCTACAAGGTCCTTCATGCTACAACTGTCTCTGTTATGGACAAAAATAAAGCCCTGTCAAAAAATTCAGTTCAAAACGATCGTTAAGTTCTTTGAAAGAATGAAAATCAATGAGCGACCATTCCACCCCCCCCCGACTGCTTTGATGTAAAACTTTTGTTCCTAGGACATTAAAGGTAAATGACATGATTGGTGGTAGTCCTCAACTTGGGCTGAAACTACGCTAGAATCAAGTTAACTATGCAAGGATTCTCCCGTGAAAATCTTGTAGTCAAACGTTCACTCATTCTAAGAGAACTAATTTCAATATCCCTCGTGGTAGGCAAACCTGCTGTGTGGCTCTCTATGGGTCCTATTTTTATCGTGCCACGATAGAATTAATGTCCATGCTTGATTCTCCTTAAGTAAACATATTAGAGACAAATCCTTCCAGCTGGGAGATCTTCTCCAGCTCGTGTATAGTTGGTATATATTTCAACTCATTTGGTTCTTGAGGCATTTTCAAGTGTTCCCAATTATATCACTAACCTTTAATGTGCCAATATTCATCTGCATATATTTTGCTAGTGGTATCACAACTGTCTGGTGTTTTGTGTTCTAGGGTGTCTGTTTGTCCATTCAAACACTGTCATGTATAGGTCAGATATCAAAGTTTGATACTGGGGGAGGGGTTAAATGGTGCCTCCATAATGTTAACCAAAGCCTTCAAGTTTCACGACTATATGTGACATTAAAACATCCCTTTCCCTCTCTCCACAAAAACGAGACTACCATTTAGGGTACCGGCGGTCTCCCAACCGGCGTATATCGTCTGCATCTATATACGGATAATTCAATCAGCACCAGATCCGGAATGCTGCTTCCTGCCACACTCTAAGCTGATCAGTAACATATTGGAAAATATTTTTCATGAAACAATTCACGCGTTCATTTCAAGAAGGCTGAACAGTTGTCGAATTATCCTACTACATAATATGGCATTTGCTTCACGGGGTTGTATTACGCAACGTAATCGCCGTGTTACCATCCTCCGCGATTTTCTCAGATAGGAAACATTGGATACACGACCATACACCGTCTTCAGCCAAACTAAGTGAAGAACAACACGATGCATGATAGCATTCCATGTTATAAATGCACATCCAATAATATATGACATCAGGTGAAATGAAGACCCAATGGATAGATTGTTATTAAATACGCGCATAAGAGGCCTGTATTCCGGAAACGTTCCTTCCAGCATAGATTAACGCACTCTCGGCCA